>VXBQ01001309.1:519638-591384 GCA_013400175.1 Phainopepla nitens | reverse complement strand
GGTCGGCTCGGGCTGGCAGGTGGCTCAACGGCAAAGCCGGGGCGGGGGGTGGGGTTGTCTTTTTCTCCCCCCTGTTTTTTAGTTTGTTTGGGTTTTTCATGTTTACGGAGAAATCAGTCGTGGCACACGCAGCCCCTTCACCTGTAGCAGGTGGGTCTTTGCTTCCCACCGAACTTCCCTCCTCAGCCTGTCCACAGTGATCCTGCAGGCAGCAGGAATCCCCTCAGCCCCTGGTTGGACTTTGGCAGCCCACCCTGTGGGAGCCCGTCTCACCGAGGTGGGCTGAATGTTCGCCTGCCTTTGCCAGCCATGTATAGTTAAAAGCCTTTGTTTACAGAAGCCATGTTACGGTGTATTTAGTGCCTCTGGCCGGCTCCGTTCGAAGTCCTTGCCCCCTGCTTAAAGAGAAATTAGTTAGAAAGTGACAGAAATTTTGCATCGAAACAATTTCAGCGTTGTACATGGCTTTTCCCTGCTCTGGCCCAGCGTTTGCCTGTAAGACGCCGGTGCTCGCTGTCCTGTGCTGTCCCCACCTGCCCCCACAGGTGCCCGGCGCGGCCGGGAGCCGGGCCCTGCCCCGCCGCGCCCTGCCGGCGGCCGGAGCCACGGGCCCGAGTGTGCGGCCCCGAACCCCCAACTCCTGTTCTGAACGGCTTTGCCTGGGGCGCACTGCACAGACTCTTGTCGGAGCTGGCTGCAGGCCTCCCCTATGGGAAAAGGAATGAAGGAATTGCTCATTCCAGCAATCCCTCGGCAAAACAGAGGCATCCAGCGAGCTGCTGTTAGCCTTGGGCTCTGGCGTCTGCCGCCGTTGCACAATTTCGAAGTGCCCGCGTGCCTCAGGTGAGGAAGATCTGCGGGAAGTGGAGTATGCCAGAACTTGAACGTACGTGAACTGCCCTTAAAGAAGACCAGAATGGTCAGACCTGTGAATTTTTATAAATGCGTCCTGCCACGGCGTTTCCTGCCATAGGGTCCCGCTGCCTGAAGGAGCCCAGGTGCCACGGGTTAAGCTGCCAGCTGCAGGAAGGGCAGAGCTCACAAGTGCTGTTAAACCCATGGGCGGGTGGGGGGTGAGTTACTAGTTTTCTGTGTAATCTCTTTCAATTACAGTAATAATGCCTCATTTTTCTAAAGCATTTTTGGGACATGAAAGCAGCTTTACTGTAAGGGAAGTGATATTTACTTCATTGTTATGGTAATTATCGCCATTTCCTTCCAGCAAAAGACTCTCAGGCAGAAGGGTGTCTAAAGCCCTACCTGCTCTTACCTCTTCTTGGCCGCCTTTGTCAATTCTTATAGGCACATACCAAGGGACATAGATCAGCAAAGCGGCAAAAATAACCACCTCATGAGAAACTGTGACCCTAGAGACTAAAATGGAATGAAATAGCCTCTCTGATGGTGGTGACGTAAATGCTGACAATTAGCAACTCTTATCAGGGCTTTCTCTTGTGACCCTTCTGACACTTTTAATTTCCCCTCCCAGACTTCAAGTCATTAATCTTTCCTGTGGTTTGCTGGTAAGGCTCCTGGATTTCACTCCTGGGCTCAGGAGTGAAATTCTTGGCAAGTCTTCCCCTTACCATGTAAAAAAAGATCTGATCCAGTTTTGACCTGTTTTTAAAAGTCTGTTCCTCTTCGTGTGGTGACTTTACAGGGCTATAATTTGGTACCTGTGTTTTCACCAGGCACGGAGCCCGCTTTCCCTCACAGGATGGGATGAGCTATGGCTGTAGGACTGACATCTGCCAGGCATTGTGAGGGCCTTCCTCCCACTGTGGTATGAGATAGGGGGACTACCTGAGGCAGATGAGAGGGTGGGGAGGCTGTGACCTGTGATAAGAGCATTACCCTGGGAGCATGGGAGGTTGCAGCTCTCCCTCCTCAGCACTTAGGTGTTTGCTCTGTGCTGCAAGCGGGTGGGAGGTGTGTGGGCACACAGGTGTGCTCATGAGGAGCGCTGCTAGCAGGGGTGCACAGGGCTGGGCTGCCTGCCCCAGGCGTAGGGGAGCTGCAGCACCCTGACTCTGAGAGCACCTCAGTTTGGGTGTGCTGAGTATGGGGTCAGTGCCGTCCTGTGGAGCCTGTCCCAGTGGTGCACTGATGGGCTCACCATGCTGTTCCATGTGCTGGCATGGTGGGATGCCAGGAGAGACATCCATCCAGGCACAGACCTGAACTGGGTGTCTTGCAGCTCTCTTTGAACCAGGTGCCTAAATTCAGCCTGCATTGCCTGCCAGGAGTTCATGTTTGGCTTCTGGCACCATCATCCTTGTGCTGTTTAGCTTTAGAGCTTGTCTTGGTATTTATGGCCCTCATCACCATTGTGCCTCAGCTTCTTCCTAGTGGCTTTCAGCTTCTCAAGCTCCCCGGTCCGCTGTATTTGAATGCTGGGGAGCAGCTGTACTTAAATGTAGTTGTGTTGGTGGAGGCAGCACCGTTTGAGTTGTTCTCCAGAGGAAGTCACTGAAGCTTGGTGTTGCAGTCCTTGGTCCAAGAAGGATGAGGAGCACTGGTGCCATGAGCATGGGAGCCACCAGAGCAGCCTGGCCAAGGGCTTCTGGCAGGCAGTGGCTGCATGGTACCAGTGTCTGGTTGTGCCTTAGAATGTGGCATTTCCACAACTGCTTTTGTCACTGCCCTACCTCACTTTCTACTTGAAATATGTGTTCAAAACTGCTTTAGGCTCAAATACATCACAAGCATCTTGTTGTGAGAACACTTCTGGTTTCTTGGTTGTGTTGCACTGGTCTTCCTGGTGAGAGCCGAGTATGAGGATTTCATGAGTGCTGCTTGTGAGAGTTTCTTGTGGAGTTTCCCGTCTCTTTAGGATGGATGCTTCACAGATGTTTCTAGCTTACATTTCTTTTTGAAACTGTAGGGTTCTGGTGGACACTATTGCAGTCTTTGTTCAGAAAAAACCCGAGCTTGTGTTGATCAGTGTAATGAACCCTGGGCCAAGGCCTGCTGGATTGCCCTACAGGAGTAGTAAAAGCCCATGTCTTTACTGCTCTTTGTGTGATACTCCGCAGTGAGCCAGTGGCGTAGAATTTGAGAAAAGTTTCTTTCTGAGATGTGAATGGACACAATACACACAGGATAATAGTTTCTGTAGAGCTGACCTATGCACATGGTAGTTCCCAGTTAAATCCCACTGAGGCTGGGAGCTGATGGAGGAAGCAAGCAGCCCGTTGTATGAGCAGACGCTGATGAGGTGGAGCTGTCTGAAAAGCAGTGCAGTTGACAGACCCATCCCCCTTCATTCCTCAGGTAACATGAGCTGTTGCCTCTTTGGTTGCATTTGATTTTGATAAACATGGAGGCTTTTTGTTTCCAGTTGAATACATGGAACTGTCTGATAAACTTTTTATTGAGATGATTTTTGTGGTTTGTGGTAGCGATCTTGAGCATCTGACCCAAAATATAGGCAGAGCAGCTGTTTGCTGTTTTGTCATGTCAAAAACCTCCCAGCCCCATTAAGCATGGGTGTCTCTCAGAGTCTGTAAAACTGGACATTTTCTTATAAAACCAGTTTTCCAATGAAGAAATTATTTCAAGACAGACTAGTTATGCAAATACATTAAAAAGATGAAATCCCAGCATGATGCTTGTTGCTGATTTCGACCACTGTAACATGAATTCATCCCTGCTTAGTCTGATATTTTATCTATTTGTGTTATTTCAAAGCCTCAGAATTTATACAGAATAAAGAATTGGATCATAATGGGGTGTTTGACTGTGTTGGTTTTCTTTTTAAGCATGGCCCTTTGAATCAGCTTTATAAACTTAAAGCTAGATTTAGTGGTAAAACTGGACTTGATGGTCTGAAATCAAGCATGGGACTGAACCCTGTGTGAAACAGATATCAGGTTTAGCTTTGGTACCAGCTGATGTCCTTACCCTGTCAGCCAGTCACCCTTGTAGGAAGCAGCTGAGCAAAGGCATCCCGGAGCCAGTGGTGAGGGAGAGCCCTGCTGGTGCAGGACACCCTGCTAATGGACATCCCTTGATGGGATGGGTGGAGACTGTCCTCCCTCTGGTGCATGCCAGGGCTCAGCCAAGTGGCACAAGTGACTGCCCAGGGAGCTGGGCTCCAGCCTCTTCCCCAGGTGGAGAGAGACTCTGGCTGCAGGTTATTTTTCTGAGACATGAGGAGAGCTGGGGCTTTCCGGGCAGCCCTCTGCTCCCAGAGTGGAACCTTTCGGCCTTCCCTCTGCCAAAGGAAACGTGGGGTGTGGTGGATGTGATAGGATTTAGAGTTGGGCTGGCTTTCCTCCTCAGCCCGGAAAGCCTTGGCTGGTCCCCACTGTGCACACCTATGACTGCAGTTCCTCTGCCAGGCAGTCCCGCTCTTGTTCCCGTGACTGCAAATCTTAGCATTGTGCTGGGGTCTTGTTCTGAGCTGTCTGGGCAGAGGGAGGCAGCTGGGCTTTATGGGAAGGTGAAGGTGGCTGTTTCCTGCTCGGATGTTTACCTGGCTGAGGGTGGGGTGGGGGCTGTGGCAGCACCAGCTGTGCCGCGCCAGGCAGAGCTGCTCCAGAACTGCACAGCTGATAAGGGCCTGTGGAACACTGGTCATTAGTGTCACCTGCCAACAGCTTCTGGCCCTGCAGAAGAGGCTGGGTTGGTGTTTAGAGGACGGCAGGATGCCTTGTGCCTTTGTTTGGAGGGAGTCTTGTCTGCTGTTAGTGCACTGGATGTGGAGAGCAGAGGTTGTGTCCTACAGACTTTGAAATTGACTTCAGTCCTGGCAGTTTCCCGAGCAGCTGCTGGAAAATCCTGGGCTTCAAAGGTACAAATGGCTGCTGAGAAGAGTAAAAGACTTTTCTGATCTCCCTGACTGCCAGGAGGGTTTGGATGAAAAGAGATCTTCCTTAATGGTAGCAAGGGCAAAGCAGCAAATTTCCTTGGGGTAAAGGCGAAGTGCTTTGGGGCACAGGACAGGTTTGATCCTTTCCAGTCTGGTTTCCTGAGTCTGGGGGTGGGCACTTTTACCTTGAAAAAAAAAATGTTACAATTATTAGGAGCCAGTGTTGTCTTTTCCTCAGTTCACATATTCAGATTAATTTGTCATCGGTTATGCAGCAGCTTGATGACACCCTAACTTTGGAGCTCCCTTTTCTCTGTACCTCTTCTTTGCCACTGGTATAATCTTTTTCAATAATGTCTGACCCACCTTGTTCTGGGCAAGTTCCCCAAAGAGCCTAAAGAGAGAACTCCACATTTGCAGTGAATGTTCCAGCTTCAACATTATGTGAGAGCTTTAAGCCCTAGAACTTTAGGTGACAAAAGCAAACGTTGGACTTCTTGACAGGAGGAAAGGTTTTTTTGTTCCCAGATGTCAAGTTATGTATGGTTGCGGGCTCCTTAGTACCTTTCACCCTCAAAAATCACTTTGTCCCTCAAGAAATGTATATGATATGTAAAAGGAATTGGATTTGAAGGGTGCAGCATCAAAATAACAGGAGAAAATTTTTTTTTTTTTTTGCATTATAAGCAGGGAATTTATAGGAGCCCTAAACTGCATAAATAGTTGATGTTGTTCTGGACTACAATATCTTAGGTGGTTGCTGATTTCTGGATGTGTTGATGTATTTAGATGATGAAATAAACCATCAGGAAAGACTCAGCTGTTATTGAAGCCTTGTAAAAAATCTCATTTGTTTGTTTGTTTTAATGTGGGACACGTTGCAAAAGAATTTGTGAGGCTGAGTAACTCCTTGATCACCATTTGAGCATCCGTCTGAGCAAATCCTCTCACCTGTGTCTTTTTATACCATCTTGCTGGGGTCCCTCTCTGTGCAGTGTCTGATGCCCTCCCCTTTCTGTTTTAACAAAGCTCCTCTGGCTGTCAGGGTAGGGCATGAAGGAAGGCAGGAGGGTGAGGGCTGAGCTGCCAGGGGAGTTTGTGCTGTGTTGGTGTGATCTGGGCCAGCACAGAGCAGCCAGAGAGGTTTGGGCTGCAGCCTTGCCGAGCTGTAGTGGTGCAGAGAAGGGGAGCAGCACTGGAGGGAACTCTCCTGGAGCCAGTTGTAAGGCATATCATTCCTGCTGCCCCAAAGAGAAGGGGTGGAGAATGTGCTTGTCTGAATTTTCTCATAGCCTCTGATCTCTGCTGACCCAGCTGCATGCTTTTGCTGGGAGAAACTTTGACTGCTTAGCATAATACTCCAGTGCTGAGGACATTACTCATGGTAAAAGAGCAGTGTGTGTGGGTGGGGAGGATTAACTGAATGTCAGATGTCTGGTTGTCACTGGTGGCCTTGGAAGTATGTTGTTTCATGTCTGTCCTTTCCAGCAACAACCCAGCTGGGTTTTCCTCTCAAATACACATAGGTGCAGTTTCTCCAGACCGTTTTTTTTTTTTTTTTTTGGCTGATGTTAATTTTCTTATTCCTTATCTCTTCATCACTTCTTGCAATGTGTTTAGGTGTGGAGTGATGAGCGATGCCAGAGGCTGCAGGGTCTGTGAGAAACTGTGAAGAGCTGACACAGTGAGCATGTAGGGTGCCAGAATGGATGAGGGGCAGAGGCCAGAGAAAATTGAATGTATTTTAGATCCACCCATATATCTTGACTCACATGGAGCTGAGCTATGCTGCTTTTCATAAAAATGCTTCCCACCCTTCCTCCCTCTCATTTGCTGTGGGCAGCAGCTTCCCTCAGTATACCCACTGATGCCTCTTGGATCCTTGCCTGCAGGGGGAAAAAAGGTGCTATATATCCCTGTCCAGGCACTGCAGAGATTGTTAGGTAGCATGTATGGAGGGAATTACATCAAATATAAAATGTGGTTGTGTTTGGCAAGGTCTGGGACAGACAGAAGTTTTATTAAGAGGTCCTGGGAGCTAAATAAGCACCCAAATGTTTCTCCCACTGCTAAATCAAAGTGTTTTCTATTGTAAATGCGCTTGCCCAAAGACTTTCTGAAGACTTGGTGTTTCATAGCACTTTCTTTGCTGCTTGGCCACCAGTGCAAACAGATAATAGCAAGCAGAGTGCCTGGGAGATGGTCATCAGAGCTTTGCAAGGTCCTGGTGGTGTTGGCAAGGTGGAGCCCAGAGTGTGTGTACAAGGGGGCCCATGTGCACAAATCTTCACTTTTTTGTATAAGAAAGTAATGCAGTTTTCTATCCAAGCTAATGCTGAATCTGTGGGACCTCTTTTTTTAAAAGAGGTCCAAGCCTGTAACTGGTCTAAACTGTTATCTACTACACTGAGTTTTACATGAACAAAGAGTGCACAATCAAACCCACAGATTGTGGGGATTATTTGTTTCTTCCATATGCTGGTGCACGTGTCTCAGCTGGTATCAAGGACATAGTTTGATGTGTCTGGTTATAAGTATCTAGATTATTTCTATAGCAGCCCAGATTTCTTAAACAGAACACCACCCAAACAGAGCATCACCATAAGTACACTCTGGGACCTATTTTGCACACAGTGTGAATCAGTGCTGCTCTGCCTGTCTCAGCATTGTCTGTTCAACAGCAAAATGACCTAATGGCAGTGTTACCCAATTGCCTGGAATCAATCACCTCAAGGTAGGGCCTGGCTCCTTTCCAAAGGAAGCCCTTGGGCATGATGTTATGAGGTGTGCAGAGCTTTATGCACCCAACCATGGTGTCTCTGGAACTGGGAGGTTCCCGGTGCCTAGGGGTCTGCCCATGTTCCCATATGCTCAGCCCCAGTGGAGGAAGCCCAAACCAAGTCAGGGAGCTCTTTTGAAGGACACAAGAGACTATGGCTTTGCACAAGCTGTGACTTTTGCAGGGCTGTGTTTGCTGGTTTTGTTCCTTGCTGTGTCTTTCAGCCCTTCTTGCCTGTCCATGCAGAAGTGCAGCTCCATCCTCAGTAGTGTGTCACCCACTTGTACGAGGTGTGCAAGGCACTGCCTGCTGTTCCCTTGGCTACTGCTGGTCTCTGCTCTGTGCTCAGTCAAGAGGGAAGGGTAAGAGAGGCTGGGGCAGAGCTTTAGATCATGTGACAGCAGGAGCAAAGCAGTTTCAGGTGCAAAATTTATTGGATCCCTGCTAGCCTGAAGCTTTTGTTCATTTTTTGGAGTCCTTTTGTGTGGGTTGGCTGATAGCTGCTAGTGTTCTGAGCACCTCTGCCTGCTTTCCCCTCAGCTACATGCTTGCCCCTGCTGCTTCCCACGGACCAGGCAGGGATGTGACAAAAATAAAAGCAGAAACGCATCACAGTGGCAGCTCTGTGCTCCTCACTTAATAACAGAAATGCCTTTTGCTTGGCAGCACTGAGATAAGCCCAGACCTTACTGTGAGGGGGGAAGGGAACATTATTAGTAGCTATTAATCATCCTAAAAGAATAGGAGATGGGTTCCCTTCATACCCTGCCCTTGTGTAGACATGTTTGCTGTGAACAGTCCTGGCAGACAGTATGAGCTGGATATTGCAGGCAGCAGTTTGTGGAAGGTTGCATTTCAGGGCAAGTTATTTCCATTCCTGAAGAAGCTGGATTTTGTTCCCTTTTGGCTGATACACTTCTCTTTTTTATTTTTGTGCAACCTTGTACCTTGTCCTTAGGAGAGAGGATTATGGGAGTACCTGAGAGGATGGAATAACCCGTGCTACCAGTGGCTCTTACCAACTGAGAAGAGCAATTTCAAATTCCTCTGAAGTGGACACAGAAGGCACAAGTAAGCACTGGCAATGCACTGAGATGTCACTGTGAATGCCAGCTGCTCTTCCTAGTGACTCTTGGGGGTTCTTCAGGAGGCTTCAGTATTTCAGTGTCCCTGGCTGCTGTGGCTTAGATGTTCCTGGTGATACTCGATTGTTTCTACCAGCCTATCACATATTGTGTAATTATCAGTCTTGAAATGCAAGCTGTATGGCTGAGTCTCCAGCAGTGTTCCGGTGTTGGCATTAATCCACTGTTGTTCTTGACCATTTGGCAGCTTGTCTGATTGAAAATGAATCATGGTAACAGTGTACTGAGCTTGGTGTTCCTTACAGGGGTGAGTAGTGTGCCTCTCTCACTCCTTTGGTAGCAGAGGAAATAAAGGCCCCAAGAAACCAGTGACTCAGTTAAGGTCCAGAGACCAGGAGAGGACCCACACTGTGTTTCCTGCAGGCTCCTCTTCTGTTAATGATATCCTACAGGATATGTCTTATGGTTTTTATAATGACAGCTCCCAAATCTGATGGGACTGTAGGCAGCTACCAGTGCTAAGGATTTCTTCAGAGCTGCGAACTGTCCCTATGTGCAGGTTTTGGCTGGGGAAGAATTGTTCACAGTGGCTGGTAAGGAGCTGTGTTTTGGATTTGTGCTGAGTACAGGGTTGATAATACAGAGTTGTTTTTGTTATTGCTGAGCAGAGCTTACACAGAGCTAAAGCCTCTTCTGCTTTTTGCATCACCATACTGGTGAGGAGTCTGCAGATGCATGGGAGGCTGAGAGGAGACACAGCTGGGACAGCTGACTCCAACTGACCAAAGGGATATTCCAGACCACATGACATCATGCCCAGTATATACAGAGAGGGAGGAAGGGGAAATGTTTGGAACGACACTATTTGTCTTCTCAAATAGCCATGATGCATGATGGAGCCCTGCTCTCCTGGAGATGGCTGAACACCTGCCTGCCCATAGGAAGCAGTGAATTAATTCCTTGTTTTGCTTTGCTTGTGTGTGGGGCTTTTGCTTTCCCTATTAAACTGTCTGTGTCCGAACCCAAAAGTTTTTTTCACTTCTACTGTCTCAGTTCTCTCCCTGGTCCTGCAGGTTGGGGAGTGAGTGAGCAGCTGAGTGGGGCTTGGCTGCTGGCTGGGGTTGAACCAGACACCCTGTCACAAGGTTTACAGGAGGTGCTCTCAAGGCAGTGAATCCAGTGGAGTGGCTGAAGATTGCACTCAATGACATCGATAGGTCAGCTGAGGGCTGCAGCTTGCAGGTGATGGTCTTCACATTTAAATCAGATTTTCTGTATCCAGTTGGTGCTTTGTCTGGTATTTTCATCAGCACTTCCTCTGTCAGTTCAGAGACTGCTTGCAGCATTCAAAGTGGTGTGCAGGTAGACAAGCACTGTTGGTTGACCCATCTGAAGCTCTTTGGATTAACGTTGAGCACTTTGGTCAGCTTGGAGTGAACCATGTCTGTGTACTTTCTTTTTCCATGAAACACTTTCCTAGTAGAGAGGCGAAAAGAAAAACATCTTGTGATTTTTCTTCTGGTTGGGGAAAATAGCCCACTACACCTGTGAGGAGATATACTGAACAGCTTCAGATTTGACCCAGGGAAAACAGTGATTGCTGCTAATATGTGACACCTCTAGAAGGGGAACGTTTCCCTGGGGGCAATGATTTGCCAACCAAACCCTAGTTAGGAGGGATCTCTAAATCTTGTGAATGGTATTTATGTCTGAAAGCTCTGCTGGGTTTGCTCAGCTGCTTTCCAGCATGCTGAAACCTAGCACGAATGTGTAGAATGAATACCAGTTGCAATGGACTCATAAATGAGGTATGTCTCAGCTGCAAGGCATGTTTTAATCTGTACTCATGTCTAGGAGTAGTCCACCCTTCTCATTTCCTCTGCCTGTTAAATAATGGACGAAAGCCCATATAAATCATTACACTCCTTTCACAAACCCATTAAAACTGCACAAAGTCTTATGTAGTGTTTGCAAAGCCACAAACATGATGCCCCCTCTGCCCAGGCAATAATTTTAGCCCAAAGAGGTCTCAGTTGTTATGAGGACACCTTTTTAAAAGAAGTAGGGTAAAATGAAGAAACCATTTAGTTGATTTGCTTGAAAATGCCAAGTTTTAGCTGGGACCTTTTTCTTGAGGAGTGTCATACTGATGGCATTGCTGCATAGTGTCTTTTGTCTGGGACCACATGGAGAGGAAAGGGAGATGCAGTATGGTAGATGGTATCAAGGTGAGCTGTGGTCTGGCAGGGGGGTTGGTGCTTCTACTTTTTCAGACACTATTGACAGCTTGTGGTTTAAAGATGAAGTTTCCGGTACCTTTCTCCTTTCCAATCTGCGTAGATTACACACTGCTTTGGAACTGATCTTGCTGAAGTCGGTAAATGTGGATTGTACCTGTTCCTGGGAAAAAATATATTTTTACAGCTAAAAAGCAGTCCAAAGTTTTGAGGAAGAAAAGAAGTCCAAGGAAGAAAACAAATGAGATTGTAATGCAGACAAAGCTGTTTGTGATTGGCATTGGTATTGCAATGACTCTGATACTGTTTTCTGTCACCTGTGTTCTTACAGACTTGGAATTCTGTCTGTCCTCAGCACCTTCTGTTTCAGAGAGCACTTCTCTGGTCCAGGAAGAAAAAGAATTGCTTTCTGTATGATCTTGCTCTCTAGCATGAGAATTGTCTTGAGTGAAAATGCTGGTTTTGTTATTTACCTGTTGTCCTCTCTCCAGATTTCTATATGTGGGTGCCAAAACAAAATTCCCTATCTAAAAGACCTGGATAGATTTCTGCTGAGAATTTACTTTCATTAATTTTGACTTCTTTGCTTCTAGATACCAGTGCGAAAAAACACGACTTCTCCAATTCTTTTTCAAATGTTGCTATGGAAATCTCCTCCCTGGAAAGTCCATTCACTCTTTTTGTTTTCTGTTAGGTGACTCCAGGCAGCAAAGCTGCAATAGCCAACTTGTGTATAGGAGACCAGATCATAGCCATTGATGGAGTGAACACAGATAACATGACGCACCTTGAGGCACAAAACAAAATCAAGGGCTGCACAGATGAACTGACTCTGACAGTCAGCAGGTACGTAGCGGGGCAAGACTGGGGCTGGAGAGAGGGAGGGTGGGCAGTAGCTGTGTTTTGGTTTGACAGTCCACCTCTCTGGCTGGTTTAATTTGACCTCTTAGTGCTTTATGTGGCAGGTGCTGGCTAGCAAGAGGGAACTGTATTTCATCCTTTAATCCTAATGCTGCTTGCATTTGCTGCACTTTGACCTTAAGAAAACAACTTTCCAAGTGAGGAATTGGCTGATAATTTATGGCAGGGTCTGTCACCCTACCCTGTGGCTCCTGACAGCAAGAAACCAAAGATGGTCTCATGAAAACTTCACTCATAGCAGAGGAGGTGCAACCAGAGATGACCTTCTTTCCTGTTGCATTCATTTAGCAGTTAAAATACATGCTTATGTGTTGTTCCAAGCAATTATTTGCCTGCTTTCTGCCAAGCACAGAGTCAGAAATGTTGCACATTTTGAAGCCTCTTGATCAAACAGCACTGTCAGTCTTAAACAGTGATGACCTAGGCTGCAACGAAGTTCCTCTTAGGCATCAGTGTCTCCAAGTCCTGGAAAACTAAAGGCAGATGACAGCTGAGCCACAATTTCTGTCACTAGTGTAGAGCACAGGCTGGCTTCAGCCGTCCCACCATCATGAACTGCGGAACAATGGACAACTTCATTCCTTTCCCCGGCCATGCTTTGCTCTTGGGCCATCTTTGTACAGAGAGGAAATGGAGATGGGAAGGCAGGGCTCTGCTTTGTGTTGACCTGTTGCTAATTAAAAGAACTGAAGCCTGTTTTTTTCAAGGGTGCTGGGGATTTATCCTTCCTTTTGGTGTGAATTGCAGCTGCAGATACCGGCGCTTTTCAAGGGCAGATGGTAGATGCAGTGTGGCATTTCTAGTTGCACTGGAGCGTTTTTCCTGTGGCTGCCTTCCCTCAGACTGATCATCCGTCAGTTTCAGGGCACATGCAGGGGAAGTGCTTTCAAAAGGAGTGCAAAAGCATGCCTTAAATGACACAGTAGTTCAGTTGTTTAGGGCTTTTCTGTGATAAACAGAAGTCTTTACAGTGTCTCGGACAATGCCAGGAGTTCAGCAGGCATTTCCCAGTTCAGGAAAAATCGATGGGTCTTGGCCAAAAAAAATGCCTGACAGTTCATTAAGGGAATTCACAGATGGAAGAATGGAGCTGAGTGCAGGCAGTGTGAATGGGTAGTGAGCATTGCAGCAGCCTGTTAACCCCAGAGTTTCTCATACTGGCCTTGAACTTAGGAGTGTTTTCCTCTCCAAAATCCAGCTGCTTGACTTGGCAAACCAGTGCCATGTGGTTCTGGCTGGGAAAGAGGAAGGGAGGCAAGGGCTCTTTTCAGCCTGCAGGCAAGTTCACTCTTACAGATCATTGAGTCTGTAAAATGTGTTTACTAATGTTAATTACAAAGTCGTTAAGTTTATAGCTGCCCTATGCACATTTCATTGGCCTTGGGTGTGGAAGCTGCCCAGGGAGAGATTTCTAGCTGGATCTGAATCAGTGTAAAATTGTGCAGGGGCTTTCAGTTTACACAGCTCAACTCTTTAAAGACCCTCTTTCAATGAAGTAGCATGTGTGTTGGATGCTTCTGCTGCTGTACTGATTACTGCATTCTGCTGATAGAAGGCCAAGAAGAGTGTCAAAACTGCAAGGATGTGAAAGCAATAATCTGACTTCTTACCACTTTAGAGTTTGATATTACTACCCATTGCTCTATGGAAAATCTGTGTGCATCATGTTTCTGGTTGTACTCTGTTGAGAATATTTTATCCCTAATGCCCAGTGTCTCCTTCTAGGCCCCCATAACTGTGTTGGTCTAAATGCGGCTTCACTCAGTGGTCAGAAGTGCTAAGTAGTCTTTACTGCTAAGGCAGGAGCCCTTCTTTACTTTGCAGTCTGAGGCCTTAAAATGAAAGGTCTTGAGAGGATGCCTAGAGAGGTGATAGAGATAGCATTTTAAGATACCTGGAACCATGCTTCATCTTCCTGCTCAACTTAAGGTAGGGGAAGTGGGTGAGGGAAGCAGACTGTGGCGTGGTGGTGAGCTCTCCTCTGTGAAGAAGGGAAGGGCATTGCTACAGAGGTGGAGAGGTTGGAAGGCTCTTGGGGAAAATGAGTGCCACCTGGCCAAGCTTGGGCTTCCTGAACTTTGGTGGGCACAGCTCTGTCACTAAGGCTTGACCATGCAGTTGGTGAGGAAGACTCACAATACAATCCAGTCAGAGCTGGAAGTTTATTCTCTGTGAAAGTAGCTCTGTAAGTAGTTGGCTGAGTATGAAAAGGAGTGTATTTCATTTGCACTGCAACACCACCAGCCCTCGGGTCTGGTCTCCACTCTGTGCAGTTGTAGCTCATTAGCTGAATCAGTTGTACCAAAGAGCTGTACTGGCACAGATCATTGCTCTGGCAGAGCAGCACTTCTGTGGGTTGGAGCATCACACAGCTGGTGTGAGGATGTGCCCAGCTGTACTAGGTTTTCTGGAGTGAGAAGTCTTCTAGTCCTTCTTTTCTACTCACCATTGGAAAAATGTCTTGTGAAAGCATAAATCCTTAGTGATTTTTAAATTACTAGCTGATGAATTTTTAATGATTACTTATTTAAATGATTACCCATGCTAAAAATTCTCTGACCTGCATTCACTGTGGCAACAAGGTTGTGCCAGGTGGATTTCAGACACGGGTCTGAGCTCACACCAGGTGTTTCAGTTTCACCAAAGGATCAGCACCATTGTGACAGTGGAGACTTCGTTTGTGACTGTGCTGTAAATGTGATGAGTGTATGTGATCTGAAGAGCCTAGTGGGTGAATTAGTGCAAGACAGATCTTTAAAGGATAATATGTACAATGGAGGTACCTCTGCTGCAGAAAGCCTTTAAGGTGCAAGTAGCTAGAAGCTAGGAGAGTGTTTCATAGTAGTATTATGCTTGTCTTTTTCATATGCTCTTCTGTGAACCAAAACAATCTTTACACATGTGTATTCTTCAGATAGGCAATTCTCTTGTCTTTTAATGATAGCCAAGCAGTTGTCTTCATGTTTGGCTTACTAATGATTATTTAAGAGAAGTGTAAATATAGAGAATTGAAAGGACTTAAATGCTTCTGGTAAAGGAAATGCTGTTTGCACTGTATGCTTGATTGTGTATATCAACAGCATTCCAATGTTTCCTGTTTCGCTATTTTTCTTAGCAATTGTAACAGTCCAAAAATATTTCAGATCAGATTGTAGGCAGGAAATCTTGTCCAACACAAGTTCACCATTAAAAACATATCAACTTTCTAGCTGAAGAAAACATGCCTGGGCTGCTTTTTCACCCAAAGGAGAAAATCTCTTAATTTCCTAGGATTTAAAACCCAGCCACAAGTTGCTTTCTCTGAATACTCTTTTCTAAGTGGCACTGCCAGGTGCTTTGCTGTTTGACTTGTGAACAGAGTTGGAAAGGTTGTTCTTCTGCCTCGAAAGTGGGTGTTCAATAATGTTGCCATAGATAACAAATGCCCACTGAACTCACTGTGTCAAGCAGCTCCCTCTCTTTTTTGAGCCTCTGTTTGTTCATTCGTTTTGCTTTTTGTTTCAAGAGAAATGTATTTACCAAGAAACCAAAGTAAAGGTTCCATTATTGACTTCAGCAATATAAAATCAAGCTCAAGACAGTGCTTCAGTCAATTCAAGCCTACCTAGTTGCTGAACGGAGAAATTTACTGGAAGATTTTTGAGTTTCTCCATAGGAAAAATGAAGTTTTGAATATTTGAGACGAGCTATGCTTTTTTTCCCCCTGGTGATTTTTTTTTTTTTTTTCAAATTAGGGTGTGAACATCACTGTATTGACATGTTGGGGTTGAGTGAAGGCTTGCCCAGGGCTGCTCCCCGTTAATTAGGGTAAGCAGCAAGATGTGTCCAACAAATTGGAGACAACTGTCAACTTTCCTTGGAAATTTAGTGTATTTTGAGTAAGATACTTCCCCTGACAAAGAACAGTCAAAGAAAAGAAGGTGCAGGAGGAACAAATACTCCTAAACACAAAGTTCACATGATAGTCAAATAGATCCAGGCATCTACCCATGTCAGTGGAAGTGCTCATGATGAATTTGACACACAGCTCTGTTGTAGCTGCAGATGTACAAAAGTGGACAAATATTCATTGTAGCACAAGTGAAAATTATTTCTAAAACAAATGGCTCTTTGCCTGTGGCTCTTCACCAGATGGGTGGTGGAACTGTGCAGCCCTGAGCAACTCAAAGGTGAAGTGTATATTTGAATAGGGATTTTTTTTCAACAAAGAAAGTGTTCCAATAGTGAGACTGCCCTTATTTCTGGAGGCAGTTTGGGGGTGGTAGAGGGGAATATTTGTGAAAAAGGGTTGCAAATATGTAATGTCTTGTTCTGTTCCTACTGTTACAGTCCTCAAATTTCAAGCTGCTTTTCTGCCACTCTGTTGCCAGTTTGTAATATATTCATGCACCTTCTTTGTTTGCAAAATAGTCTTTTAATTTGTTGAAAGTGCTGCTGAGGAGTAAAGCTATGTATTTGTTCTTTGAAAAGTGCTAAGATCAGGGAAGTGAGATCTGCTACCAGGACCTGTTAAATGGATTGTCAGAAAGGAGCACATATAGATGCTTATGAAGAAGAAGAGAGCACATGTGTCATGTCCTCCACATTATATGTGGTAGGTTTGGTTGCACTCTTGCTTTCTCCATGTATTTATTCCCAGGTCTGAGCTGTGGGGAATAGTTGCACAAAGCCACAACAGGCTTGGATTTTTGCTCTAGGAAGTTGGTAGAATCCATTAACTCACTTAGGTTTGCTTTTTTGCTTTTCTGCCAAGAAGAGTTTTCCAGTTCTGTCATCTTCCTAATAATTCCTTTGGCCCTGGGAAAAGCCAGTTGCCCAGTGTGCAGCCATATAAGGCTTTGCAGGTTGCCTGGCCCTCTGTGGCCACTCCCAACCTCTCCATGGCCAGTGGTGGTGTTTCCAGCCTTTGTAGTAAAAGCTTCCAGCAGCTCTTACTAACAGACACATTCAAAGTAATTTTGGCAAATCAAGGTTGGCATGTTTTGTGATTTTACAGCCTCTTTGACGAGGCAATAACAGTTAACTCTCCAGCTGGCTAGTGCAAGAACAGTGTCTTGAGTCTGAGCAGTCAGGTGTGTCTTTGCCTTTGTAGCTGTCATGAACCTGCTCCAGATACACAGAAGAAGCAACAGAAGTTTAACCGGAGTTGCCTTTTTGGCTTTAGTGGTTGTGTAAAGAGAAACCTGAAATGCAAGAGTGCCATGCATAGAGAAATGCATTTGGGGCCTCCTATCTCTAGGAAGCTGTGACTATCATTTCTGTTTGAGTTGACAGGGGGCTGCATACAGCCTGAGTAAAGTTTTGCTTGCCAGACTGAATATGTCCGTTAATGGATGGTTGTTAAAAGTCACTACTCCTGTTTAAAGCCAAGGGCCTGTGTTTGACAGCTGTTGTAGCTAAAAGGCTGATTAAAAGGTACCTTCCTGGTAGCCTCAGAGGCTTAGTTATGTTAGTTTCTAAACATTATTAAAATGCCTTTTGAAAACCCTGGTGAGAGGATTGTCAAAGATAAATTCTTTGGGTCTTTCCTCATTTTTTTCAGCAAAAAAACTTTGTGCTGCGCAAGAAACTTTTCAGTCTTTTGGGCCTTATTTGCTACTTGGTATCTTAGTTGTGTCCATCTCAGTGTTTGAAATGAGGTGTGAATGAATGTAGATGTGCCTTTCTTCTTTACGGAAATTACACAGTTCCTGGCACAAAGAATTAGACCCTCATTTTCCAGCTCTGAATTTTCCCTTGAAGCTAACTTTGCATGCAAACTTTGGCCCAACTTTGCATGCAAAGCACTGATAGCAAAATCCGGGCTCTTGTAATGTTTATATTACATCATGTTCAAGCCAAGCTGCTTGAAAAGTGGTGTTTCATAAATACCTCTCCATATTCCTGCCTTGACTTGCATGTGGTTTCCTTCCTTCTTTTCCTAACAGTACCTCTGCATCCAAACTAGCATCAGAGAAGTTTTCTTTCTAATCTTGGGTTTTGGTTTCTGCCTGAATGAAACAGGAGATGCATGGCTCATTCTCTGGCCCTGTCTTAGTTACTCTCTATCCTGTAGTAAGGAAACAACACAGAAATGTAAACTGCAAAAATGACAAAGTTTCTGTATACATGTGCCAGCAGTTAAATTGCCTGACCCTCATTCTCAAGCTTGTTTGTGTTGTGGCTTTTGTCTCCTGTGCCGTTTGAGTGTTGCTCTCTGTTGGAGTCTCATTTGAAAGAATGTGCATTAGAAACCATATTATAAAATCAATATTCATCAGTTTATTAGGAGTTTGAGATCCCATAAGAATGCCAAGGCCTCTGACTTTGACCAGACAGGGTGGGATTCCCCACCAGGCTGTTGGACACACCAGTGGAGAGGCAGGCCTGGCAGCCCTACTAGCATGGCCATGCTCAGTGGCAGGGGTACAGCCTTGCTGAAGGGAGCATAGAGGTGCTTTTTTGGCTAGGGGCCTTCTCCCTCAAATTTGGTGAACAAATCCTCCTGAAAGCCATTACCAGCAGCAGCCTGGTGTGAACTGAAGGTACTGTTACCAAGGCTGGGTTCAGCTGTCTCCTCTGACGTCTGTTCCCTCCTTCGTATAACTAAGATACGAAAATACATGGATAAGATACAAACATGGTGAGTCTAATCTGCCCTGCTGTCTGTGCCTGGTGCCCAAACTTCCCAACACTACAGAAAGTAAGCCCTCGGCCACTAGTGGGACATAAGGTGAACTTTAGGTGGTATTTTTCTTCCTACTGACACACTTCAGTAGAATTACAGGCATTGACACAAGAAGAAGAGCCAGGAAACCCTTCCCAAGAGCTGGGACCGTTGTACTCCTACCTAAGACCCACAGCCCGTGGGCTCCACAGGTTTTGCAGTGGGATGGGGCACACGCCTTGAAAGATCTGCTGGGTAAAGCCAGGGAGAGCAAAGCTGTGTCCTTTTTGCTGCTTCGCTGGGGCCATAAATGAGCTGCTGAGAGTGGCTGAAGAGCTCTTCTGCAGCTGTTGTGAAGACAAAGGGAAGCTTTATCTTCCCTGCCTTAGAGGGACAGATGCACGGCCTATTTAACATTTCTGTTTGGATAACTTCTAGACTGGATTGAAAGTAAAACTTGTAGTGACCTTACTGCTTCCATTTATATCCAGTGACAGATCAGAATGGCAGCAGTCTGGGGAACAAACTTGAGTTATTTGTCTTGCTTTTGAATAAAGGAGAAAAATCTGGTCAAACCCCCTGTGGACTGCAGTAGTTGCCCATAATTGCCTCCTCTCCTCTGGAGACCAATGTGCGTTGTCACCAGCATCTCAAACACATTGAGGGGCAGTGAGATGAAAACAAGTGCCTGAGGGGAAGTTTCTGTATTCATATGCTGGCCTGCTCTAGGCTTACATTTTTCAGTGTGAATAAAGCCTTCTCGTGCTTCTGAAAGCTGTTGTAAAAGAAAATGCTACCTCAAAAGTTCTTGGATCCGTGCTGCAAGAGCTGGCACAGGGATGCCTCATGCTAGAAATCAGCTGAAGTGCTTAATACTCTCTGAGCTGCTCTTTCATCTCCAGCCAATGTCCCTTTGCTTATAGCCTGGCTGGCTGGGTGTCTCATTCTCATATATTTTGCTGTGTCCCCAGTTTTTCCAGAGGAGATGAAACTTGATCATACATGATCTCCAAATACTTTCAAGGAATAAGGCTTTGTATTGGTCAGCAGGCTGCTCCCCTATGTACAAACAGTGTTCAGGTGTGGAAAATACAGCGATCATGGAAATGGGTGTGACTTAGTGAGGCTTGATAGCCATAGTCTGGGTGAAATTGCTGGTTCTGCAGGCACCTTAAAGCATGGGTTGCCAGAAGCAAGGAGAGAATGGTTGTTTTGTATTCACCTGAGGTGTGCTGGACATCCAGTAACAGCAGCTGTGACAAAATGATGATCAGATTGGTGTGGATCTGATACCATGCAGCTGTTATAGTCATACTGGTCTGTGTGTGCCCCAACTTGCCAGAGAGCAGCATTTGAGTGGCATGGCTTGTCAGGTACCAGCTGGGTTTGCAGGATGCAATAACCGAGACTCAGAGGTTTACTGTGCCTGAATACCCATGAAGGATATCAGGTGTGACCTGTGTGTGTGTACTTTTCCTGTGAAAGGAGGTACAGCACACCAGACCTCATTCAGGTTTCTTCAGAGTAAAGTCCACAGTGCAATAAAGGGAATAGCAGGTCAATAAAACTCCTCCTCTTTCCTGACTGAGAATGCTGCCTCCCGTCTCCTCCCACTGCCCTCTGGATGCAAATGTTAAAATACTATATATGCAGCAAACGCCTGAGATGTATATGTGATGCTCAGCTAAGTTTGGGCTGTTTAACAAAATATTTTGACTTTGGTGGAGTTTTAGAGGAATGGTGCACACCAGACTGAATATATTGTGGGTAGCTCTATACCCTGTTTCTCCGTCCTTGTCAGTGTTAAAAGCCTTTTCTTTTTCTAGTCTCTTCCTCCTTCTTTAACTTGAAAATCTCTTTCCAGTTAATTCTCAGTGGAAGCATTCCTGTTTTGCTAACTAAGTACTTAAATTATAGCTAGTCCTTGACCCACAAATACCTAGGAAGTACATCTTTTTGCAGTTCCAGATTCCAGAAAGGGCTCCTGTCAACAGGACAGGACGTGGTTTTCAGACCTCATCCTAAGAGTTTATCAGCCATCTGGTTGCTGCATGGTGCAATGTTTAGCATTGAACAGCAGTTTTCATTCAACAGTACTGCAGTCACTGATTCCCTACTGTCAAAAAGTTTGAGAAAAGTGGCCCTGTTTAATCTGCCTGAGACGCTAACTACTGTCTTTACGTCTGAGAAATGTAGGTACCATATGTTTCCCACAATATATTTCAAGCAAATCCAAGCACTCCACTTCTTCCTCACCAGTTGTTTGTCATTCTTTGGGACATAGCAAAATTCCACAAGGATGATGGTAAAAGCAGTTGGTTTTAGTTGCAGATCTTGACTTATGTTTCAGACTACTGTGAGTAATTGGGTCAAACCACAGACCAGTAAAGGTTACATAGACTTTCTCTGTCACATGAGGTCATCTCAGTTCTTAGTCTCATTGCAGGCGGGGACCTTTATTTTTTTTTCATCATTCCAAAATGCTTCTGTTTGTTCAACATGGATACCATTATAAATAAGAAGAAAATTTGGGAGACCCAAATAAAAAAACATTTCTAGCTTATCTCCAAGGCAGTCCAACCTCAAGAACAAAATGTTCTCTGTATAGTCAATATAGACAAGAGTCATTCCTTTTCCTGGCTAACCATAAAAGCTGAAACACATAGCAATCTGAATTGTCCCACTTAATTAAGGGAGCTGTATCTAAGAGTTATCTCCAGCTTCTTATTTTGAGTAACCCCCAGCTTGACAGCCTGGGTGGAAGCCTATGCCTGATGTGTCACCTGTGGAGTCACAAAGGATAAGCTCAGTTACTGCTGAGAACTTGTCTTGCTTCAAGAGCCTCACATGTCAAAGCCATCTACGTTGTGTACCTAAAATGAGGCTATCTAGATTCCTCCTGATGTGGATTGTGCTATATATGAGAGACTGTGAAATGTTTGAGAAACTGATGAACTTTGAGTCTTTTAGTAACAGTTACAGTGCTCACTGATGAAAACAGATTAATTATTCAAAATTTGTGTGTTGCAGAACGGAGGCAAAAGTCTGGTCACCACTTGTAAGTGAGGAAGGAAAGACACATCCATATAAGATGAATCTGGCCTCTGAGCCACAGGTAAGTTCTGGAATAACTGTCTGCTCTTGTTCCCTCTTACTCCCGTGAGAGTTCAGACCTGATCCTCCAAGGAGCTGAGCATATGCTACTCTGTTAATCACGTTGCGGGTAGCATCATGCCCCATACTTTCAAGAGATCATGTGCCCCTTGGAGGCCTTGAGAGACAGACTCCCTCCCTCGTGGTGAGAAGCCTGCTGCTGTGGAGAGCTGATCGGGTGCCGCGCCAAAGGTAACCTGCTTGGGTCAGAGGTGTCTCCTGCCATCTGCATGCTCACACCTACCACAGGGCACAGAAGGCACTGTAGAGGTGGGGCTCAGTAAATAATTGCTACTGTGCTAAGCCAATTGGTTTTTGTAGATAGAAAAGACTTGAGGGGTGAGGAATATTATTCACTCAGTGTTTTCTGTTTGTTTGGTTTGGATTTTTTCGTCTTACTCAGTAAGCTCTTAGCAGTGTAGCTGTGGAGAAAGTGGAAGAGAAATACACCAGCATCTTAGATTCTTATCTGTGTGGTAGATCGTGCAGCCTCTGTCTAGGAAGTTGGTTTTGTAACCTGTTGACAGCCTTGCTTCATTGGTCTGCTGCCTCTGTCAAGTAAATGTAGTAATGACAGCGATCTGTGCAAGGTCATTGCCTGGGCTAGATTTAGAGGATTACACTGCAAAAAATTTATAATAACTACACTAAAATCAGTGGCATTCCTCTTGATTTTCACTGGGGCAGTAACGTGGCCCCAGTGGATTCTAGCCCAAGCACACATCCCACGTGAATCTTTCTAGCAAAATAAGTAGATTATAAAACTAGTTTGACTCTGTTAATTAAGCACTAACATGATTGTTTCGGTTGGAAAGGACCTGAGACTGAAGCAGCACATGTGCAGGAACACCCTGCCCAGACCTTGGCCTGGGATCTGTCCATGTTCTCTTTCACATCAAGCTTCTCTGTGTTGCTTGGCCCAAGAATTCGGTGCAGCATTCTCCAGGTATTTCACAGCAACTCTACCAAGGCACAGTGTGAGACTGAGCCATTTGGACTTAGTTTGAGCTGGAGCCATGCAGTGAAACCTGTCTGTGACACTGTTGAGCTGAGGTCTGGTCTGTGTCTTCTGATGCCCAGGTTTTGGAAAGGTCCTGCTTCGATCTTGAGATTTGAGGGCTGTCTCTTGCCAAAGGAATGGGGCAGAGGCTTTGCTGCAAGGATGCAGAGAGCTGCCATTTAATTCACCAGGAGACTCAATCCTAGAGACCAATTTCCCAATGCAGCCATTAGCACGAATTTAGCTAAATGCCATAAAATTAAACATACAGCACAACACATGCCTTAAGGGGGATTTTAAAGTAGCTCACTAATTTTAGTTAACTGCAGCAAGAAACTGGTGCTGCAACCCCCCTGTCACTCACCGCCCTGTCACATTTTTTGCCCTGGTCCAGTCTGGATAGATGGTCAAGATTTAGCAGCAGTGCTGGTGGTGGAAAACATCCCCTGCTAAATCCTAACCTCAGTCTTAATCCTGGTTCTAACTATGGCCACTGGATAAATATCCTGATACTATTAGTTTGTAAGTATAGTACAACTGAATTTACTGGTAGCAACCTGTAAATGACTTGAGCAGGAGAATTTGATGTACGACTGAGTGTGGAGAAATTAGTGTTACAGAGTTTATCTCTGAGCAGTGACCATTGTCTTAATACTAAGAATAAATGGTTGCCTGAAAATTAGGCTTTGACCCCTTTGATGGCTGATACTAGAAGACTTATTTCCTGGTGTGAAAGGAACATTTAAACTCACAGAAGTCTTGCCTTTTCTTATTCCCTTCCTTTTAATTTAAAGCAGATTAAATCATTTGCAGTTGTGTATGTAATGGGGCTTGCTGCTGTTCAGAGCACTGGGCTTAACTTCAAAGGGCTTTGCTCGCTGCGTACTCAAACAGGAATTCAGCAGTGTGAGGGGAGATGTATCATGTCTCCAAACTACAAGCTCCTATTTACTCTTAAGGCATAACAGTGCCTGAACATCCTAATCTGCTGTGCCAAGGTGTCAGGAATACAATTCATTAAGTTGTAAGGTTGTGGGTTTTTTTGTTTGGTGGATTGTTTGGAGGTTTTTTCCCATTTCCTTTTTCAGTAGCTTACTACAGCAAGTAAGTTTTTTAGTGAGATCTTTCTGCTTTGAGCATGAAATCAGAAGAGCATGCTGGTTTCTGCCAGAGCATGTGACAAATGTTGGCCAAGTTGCTCTGGGGCTGTGTCTTTGCAGCATCATCAGGGGTTTTCGCTAGGCCTGCTGCAAATCAGCAGTAGCAGAGTGCAGAAAATGCTATGTGTATGTATACCAACACACCAAACTGCTATGAACTTTACTACAAAGATGCTGATATCATTTTTCCAGCAGGACTGGTTGAAGCTGTGAGTAGAGCTGAATCTTCGAAGGCAAAGCTGAGCTGTTCAGGTTTTTTTAACTTGCTGGCCAGTGAAAACAGTATATTTGCTTTTCTTGGCAACAGTATAGTGCAGAACACTTATTAATTCACTTACCAAAGAAAACAGGACGTGCTGAGTCCAAGTGGTTTGTTTAAGTCCTGGTCCAGGGTCCTCTGACAATGGTTCTCATTGGCTTTGCACATAGCCCTTTGAATGCAGACATAAAATCATACATGTGAGTAGCCTTACTTCAGGCTCCAAAAAAAAAAAAGTCTTTAAAACTCTTGCTGTCGAAATTGAATTACTCATATATTTTACTAGCTTTCTTAGAATTAGTTTGTTAGATGTTGCCTCTCCTACCTTTGGTATCTTAGAAATTTTTCATCCTTGTCCGCCTTCTTTTCGTCTTCCTATTCTACTGCTTTTAGATGTAGCTTCTAGATCTTTGCAAAGAATCTTGCAAAATAACTTAGTTTTAAGTTTGTCTCAGGAACTAGTGCTGAAGAGCTTGTCTGTGACTAAGTACATATTTTAAAATCCCTGCTTACCCGTTTCTTACCCCATTTGAAGTAGACTATTTGTTTACTGCTGTAATCCTTTTGGAGGCTGATATTTGGTGACGTGCCTGTGGAAGTGCTTTCCCTTACTTGGAATGTACGTTCAAGATACTTTTATTTGCCTTTGGAAAATAAAAAGGCATTCTACAACCTCCCATGCATTCCCCAAAGTCCTGAGTCCAAAGACTGACTTCATTGTCTAAGCTGATCTTTGCCCATGAAAGAGCTACAGTCTTATTATTATTTCATTGCCATTATCCTTATCCTTATCCTTCTAAATTAATTTAAACTGAGGCAAGAGTGATGACAAAATTGCATTTCATCAAAAGATGCAACAGCTTGCCAATGGTTGATGGCTCAGCTGCTGACCTAGCTTTGTTTTGGTGCCCATGGCAACATTAGAGGAAGGAAATGACAGTCTTCTTAGGATATTTACTCAGTTAGTTCACTTGCACTTCTAACCCAGCTCCTAGGGCTGATTGCTCAGTGGCATTTTCCCATCAAGATCTGTTCCTCACAAGAGTGGGAAAGACTAAAATAACGTCTGCCTCTCCCTTCTGCTTAATGTCTCTTAAGTGACACACAGCAAGAAAGAACAAGTTTCTTGGTGACTAAGGTAATTTTAATATTTATGATACTGACCAGAGACCAGCGTAACTTCAAGTCAGCCATGACCTCTGGTGATCTTGGGCCATGCAGTAAGCTCTGTACCCAAGGGGCTGTATTGCCTCTTCGTAAAAAAAAAATAAAACTCTGTATCCTCTGACTGTGCCAGGTTTCGTCAGGCCTGGGGTCTGTTTTGGTTTTTTGTTTGTTTGGGTATTTTTGGTTTTTTTGGGGGGTTTTTGGTAAGACACAGATGCCAGTGGGGTCCAGGTCTCTATTTTTGCTGAGTGAACTAATGTAGAGAAAGAACTGACAGAGTCCACCTTCAAGGGCAGTCAGTTACCCAGACTATCTCCAAAAACTTGTCCAGCTCCCTGAAGGCTATATAATCCCCTTTGCAATAAGGCAGAAGTATTAACATCAGACCTTGAGAATGTCAGAAAACTCTTGGTTCGAGATGGATAGTTCAGCTATTCTTAATTGCAAAAAGTAAGGGCTTTCAAATTAAGGATTTTTTTTTAAATAGAAATAACCCTCAGACAGAGGTTAGCAGCCAGAGGAGCTCTGAGGGTGAATGAGGGTATTTTTAGTATGAGAGAAACAGCCACTTCTGTCTTCCCAAAACTTCTTAAAAGTGTCTGTCCTGTGCTCATCCTTGTTCTTGCAGAGTGATGTCATTGTTTCCATCTTGTGTATTTTATTTCCTTGGATACAAAGCAGGCGGGGGCTATAGAAACTGGGTGTGTGGCTGCTTTGGCCTCTGATAAGGCTGTGCATGTGTGGGCAATGCATGAAGCAATAGGTATATAAAGTAACAACACTGAGACTGGGAGCTGTGCTGGCATATCGCGACCTGCTGGTTTTGGTTAAAAGGCGTTACTGCATGGGTGTGGAATGTGTCAGGGACATGGAGGGAGAGGATGTCGGAAGCTAGTCTTCTTGTTTTACTCCCCTACAATAACAAAACCCCAAACCCTTCCTAAATTTTAATCAGATTTCAAAGCATAGCAGAAGATCTTTCCATAGCTGAAAAACCTCAAACAATAACAGAGGGAGAGGTGAAAGTAAAAGCATTTCTTAATATTTGTGATTGCAGCTGATGAAACATAGCATGGGGTAGAGTTTGCCATGAAGATGTCGTCTCCTGAGCTGTTGCTGCGTGTTTGGCACAAGTAGCCTTCCCCCAGACATGCCAGCTGATCATGAGTAGGGCCTTTGCTCCCTGGGTGGCTTTGCAACGGCAAGGACAGAGCTGGGGGTTTGCCTGCTGGTCTCTGCTCTCCTTCACTGCCTGCAGGACCAGAGTGCTCTCACTCTGAGGTTTGGTCAGGGGCCCATTTTCTTAGAGCTGAGTAAACATTTGTACTGAGAAGTGTTTCATCTTGTTTCCTTTTGGCGTGGCTCTTGAGGTGTGCAATCCAGCATTGCCTGCCCTGAGCTTCTGGGCTCTGACTTGGCATGCAAAAACACCCCACATTTCTGAGGCCCTGTGAGGCAGCAAGTTTTGCTGGCTCACTTGTCTGCTCCAGGCACCTGTAGGGCTTTTGCATTTCCGTGCAACTGCAGTGTCTATGTACTGATTTTTTTTTTTTTAATTTTTTTTTTTTAGTTTGTGACATGAGGTCAGAGTGAATGCCCTGACTCCAAGAGCTGGCCAGTCTGTAAATCACTCTGCTCTCCTGAAACTAGTTTTTGGCTTCAGGCAGCCCCTTGCTCCCTCTTTGACCTCTCTTTCCTCCAGAGACTGCAGAGAGGTAGCCTGGGAAGGGGCAGGAGGCAGGCAGGGGAGTGAGGGTGCTGTCGTGTGGGGCAGTGGCATTAGCCAGCACCTGTGAGGGCCTAGCCCAGCTGAATGCCTTCAGGCCATGCTGTGGGGAGAGGAAAACCCGACTTAACTGGAGAGGCTGTTTGACCCCTCACATCTTGGTTTAGTTTATTTAGTGAGTACAAAAAGCCTCCAGATTTTTCCTGTTTCTGGTGGTGGTGAGGTCAGTAAAAGCCTTGCACAGGATGCCCTTGGCCACATCACTGCAGAGTGGAAGGGACTCAAGAGCAGACCCTCAGCCCAGTCTGCTCCAAACCTGCTTGAGGGCACGAGGCCATGAGGGTGTCCAGATGCATAGGTGCATAGGATGAGTCCCAGTTCAGCTGATAGAGGTGGCTCATCCTGGGCTGGCTGGCTGTCTCTCTGCTTCACTGACAGCTGGGAACTTCCCTGGAGTCACATGCCCCCATTCCCAGGACAAACAGCTCCAGTGGTGGAAGTTATGATGAGGAGGAAGCAGACGCCCATGCCACAAGTCACTGGCTGGCCCCAGGCACAAAGTGACAGCTGATGTAGCTGTGGGGATTTCAGAGCCTGGATGTCAGCGTTGCTGAGGATGGCCTCATATGAGAGGGAGGAAGGGGCTATTGTTTTCCCTGATAATTCCCCATGACGCAGCCTGCAGCTGGTGCCGTAGGAAATGCTGATTCCCTTCCTGCCCTGGCACAGGGATGTTTTCCCCATCCTCACAGCCTGGCACCTTTGTTGGCAGCTCTGTGCTGGGCAGGCTGTGCTGGGGGCAGTGGGACCCCCTTATCACTCAGCTAGAATGGCTGTGTTGCAGTGCCTGCAGCACACGGCTGTGTCCCATCTGCCCCAGAGAGGACTACTGCCACTAACAGCCAGCACCCAGAAAACTCATCTGGCAGAAGATGTGCATGTCTGAACTGAAGTTTGTCCTTGGGATTGAAAACCAGCTTTTTCCTGTGAGATGGGGACATTGCAGTGGGAGCACATGGGGTTCTGCTCCAAAGTCACTTGGAGCTGCTTCTTATAGAGGGAGTAGTTTCAGACAGGGAGGGGGCTGTTGAAGGAACCGCTTTGGTTTCAAAGTGAAGCAAGAGTTCAGAAGCAGCTGTCAGAGAAATCTGTGCTGTTGCTAATGTAGTTTAGCTTGGTCTAGTCACTCTGCTGGGCCCTCTGGAAACATAACCCCTGCAAAGGAAGGAGGGGGAGCAAGGATCATGTCTGTGCAAACAAAGCAATTTAACTATCATGGTATCAGTTTGTAGTGGTAAAATAATACTCTTGAATATCCTACCTGGTAGCTTGGAAGCTTCCATACCCCAGCTTCAGACCAAAATAACCATTGCTGGTATCCCTGCTCACTGCTGACAGGCCTGGTGTAAGGGGATCGAGTAGTGCCACAGCTTGCAGGGGGAGTGAGGCAAGTGCTTCCAATTCTCTCTGCGGGTGCCAACAGAAGGTGCCTCTGAAGAGATCTAACATTAATCATGCTCCTCTGTAGTACTCTCAAAGACAGAGCAGGTCATGTCCTGACTGGATAAGATCATGTTCTTTTAGCTGACTGCTGGTTCTTCCTCTGCAAACAGACCCTTGCTTACTGCTGTTGCAGTCTGTGCTCCAGCCAGGGATGCTGTTTAGTGCTACTTGCCCCCTTTTCCTTGTGTTGGTCCTGGAATTACCACAACCTTAGAGATGCTGCAAACCCTAGGCATCTCAAATGCATAAACCAAGTGCGGTCCTCACACATATGCACAGTGTAGCTGGGGTTTTGCACTAGCATTTTCCACTTGCCTGCTGGTGGACACGTTTTTGGGAGTTTCACTTATCGGATTTTTTTTGCCAGTATTAAGTGAGAGACTGCCACATAAATATAATTCCAGGAGCTGGGGCTTTAACAAAACCACTGCACTGCACAGGCCCTAGGTTTGCAGTTCTGGAAAATCCCTAGATAAATATATTTGACAGTGAGAACACATTATCTTTTGATCTTGGGATCATGAAGGCACTTGTTCTTTGTAAATTCCTTCCTCAGCTCAAGCAGAAAGAACACCATGGTGTAACAGGAAGTGCTGGACAATTTGGATTATCCAAATGCCCTTTATAATGCTACTGCTCTTGTAATACTTGTCTGTAGACTCTTGAGTTATTCACCATCTGTGCTGTTCTCCAGACAGGATTTTTCTAATTTTCAGACACCAGATTCTGCAACAATTTCTCTTTTTAACTGTGACAAATTCCCTTATAGTCAGTGACCTCTGTATACCTGAGAGCTCCTGGAAATGTCCTAGTACTTTTGAAAGCTTGACTTATGGTCTTGGTTACTACACAGCAGAAAACCTACCTGGTGGCCAAAAGTAGGACAAAAGCTCCTGTGCTGGAGTGTGTGTTGCAGTTCTTGGAGTCAAGGCACTAATGTGATGTCAGTCTCTCTTCTCCATGTAGCTGCCCTGTTTTCTCAACACTTGAAGGAATATAAGGATCCTTGAGGTCTCCATCACTGTCAAACTGAATTCGGCTTGACTGACACATGCAAAGATTCAACATGCCCATGTGCATGTTGAGTATGTAATTGAGACACCTTACTTTCTTAGGAAACCAGAGTAAAAAAAAACCACCGACCAAGCTGTAAATTACTTCCCTTTCTTTAATTCTTGGTTAATGCTTAAATGTTTTCTCAACATATGTGGCATGATTTCAACTTGGAGCCTATTTGACCTAAGAATATAACTCCCTTAGCCTAAACCTTCTGCCTCAGTCTTTCATGAAATAGACTATTTATGTGCACAGCTGTAACCCACTCATGGCCTCTCAATGGTGGACTACCATGTGTATTTAGTGCTGATATAACTGTTCCCCATGGTTTGATATACAGGCTAAAGTAATTTTTTTTTTTTTGCTAAAATCCACATTTTTGCCATGGGAAAGACTATTTTCACAGGTCTTGTTATGTGGTTTGAATGAGATTGCAACAAATGGAGATTAGCTACTCCAGGATTGTTTTTCCTTTGGTGTGTGGGAAAGCTTCATGGCTAAGATCCATACATATTGGCCAGAAAGCTGTGGGAGAGCAGCCTCGTCACTCCACACCTGAACATCTTGAGCTACCCCACTGATTTGAAATGGCTTGTAACTCGTCTGGACATTTGGATCCATGCTGCTCTTCTCCGAGGGAATTCTATGCTCTGTTTGATGCCATAAATAGCATTCAAATGCCATGAAGTGAGATGACTCCCATCTGTCAGTCTGGGAAGGCTAGCCAGCTGCCTAAGGAAGTCTGGAGACAAAAAGGGATTTAAAGAAAAATCTGTAGGGGGATTTAAGTCATACTTTTTTCCAATGAGTGTTTATCTTGTAACTGTATCTCTACCAAACAAATGCTGTGAGATGTTTGTAGGGCAGTGAAAGCTCACGTCATTGCTGTAGAAGTCAGTGCCTGTTTAGAGTGGGAATGGGAACTAGTTGTGTTAATGAGAGCTGGGACCCATGGGCCCAGCATGCTGAGAAGTGCCGCCTTTCATCCTGTGCTGTTGGCTGTTAGCCCTGTATTGAAGCCATGCCCAGTCTCTACGGCTGGCTGAAACATTTCAAAAATCGTGTTTTGGTGCCATCTCTTAGCCCTTGATATCTCAGCCACCTCTGTGGCTGTTAGTCCTTTCCTTTCTTATGCCCACTCCAGTGAGGCCCAGTTATACGTTCTTCTTGCTTTGGTCAAGCATCTTTTCTGGGGAGAAATAAGCCCTGGATGTTGTTATCTCTGTCACAAGGCTGCTAATTCCCAGCCTGCTGAACTGAGGATAGGGCTTAGAAATGTCCTCATTTTTGTTAGCACTGCCTGTGATTGAGAAGAGTCTTAGCTCAAGTCTTATTTAACTTGGATTTGCCCCTTTTCTTATTAGATTGTAGCCTGTGTTTCTAAGTATGCAGTACTACTAGAAGCCTCCAGTTTGCAGCAAACCCAGAATATCTGGATGATATTTTGTACTTCTGACACTGAAGAAGTTGCTGAAAGTTAACTGTCACTGCCTGTGGACAATCTTTTGTATTAACAATGGTCATCTTCCACACCTTTGTTGTGGATTTTCTTGTACAGAAATCCCTAAGTTGTTAATCAAAGACAGCTGTGAACCCCAGTCTTAGCTGAAGGAGCAGAGATGCTCCAGAGCACTTGTAGTAATGTCAAATCCCTTCTTTTTGGATTGTCTTACCTAAAGGAAGCCAAACTTTCAGATATCGATGAGAAGTGCTCTTCTTTCTGCCCCTCATTTTTGCTTTTTCATAGAAATCAACCCTGCTTTCAGGAATTGCAAGGAATGCTTAATATCTGTAGTCTTGTATGAGAAAGTTGGTCCTGTAGCTTACTGTAGGCTTGCAGGAGCTCCCAGGTGTGTGGCTAATCGGTCTGGCAGTTTCTGAGCTCTTATGTTACCAGTATGTCAACACTGAAATGTCCTGAAGGTCACCCTGCAGCCGTCCAGGATGGGCCCTCATGCCATGTGGAGGGTGTTCACTTGCTTTCGTGGTCACCTGCTCCCCAGCTGAGACCACACATGAAGGCCACCACTGCAGTGGCTGTGGGGCTGCCCTGTCACATCCACCTGCATGCCTGAGCACCTCTGATTGTTGCCTCTGCTCCTTTGCATGCAGGAAATAAGGCACATAGGAAGTGCGCACAATCGGAGTGCAGTGCCCTTCACTGCTGCCACAGCTTCTGCCCCCAGGGTGATCACTGCTCAGTACAACAGCCCGGCAGGCCTCTACTCCTCTGAGAACATCCAGACCTTCAACAGTGCGGTGGAGACAAAAACATCACCTGGGGCCCTGGAGCCTACCAAGCTGTAAGTACCTTCCTCACCTCCCCTCCCTCCCCGGGCCTCCAGGGAAAGGCTTCGTGAGTTCACTGCAAAGGTACCAGTTTGTTAAACCTCTTTCAGGACAATGGAAGTAGAAGAGACACAAGCGTGGGTGCTGTTCCCAGGGACAAGGCTCAGAGGAGTGGGGAACATTTCATATCGGTGCAGACATGAAATTAATGCTGTTGTGTTTCTTTGTTTAGCAGAGACAGAGACAGTTTCCGTGTGCATTCAGCATGACATACCAGCCTGCTGGTCTGAACAGGTGCCTGATAGCTTGTTACAAGACTTCCTAAAGTTAGTGTTTTGTGCTGGCTTTGCTGCAATGCTGGGCGGGAAAAGCACCAGCTAGTGCAGGAAGCACACCTGTCCCCGTTCCCGGCTGGCCTGGGATCCACAAACAGGCTCTGCCTCAGTTTGGACGTTTCTGTGTTTTATGTATGAGATTGGAAAGGGTCTCAACCTTCAAAGGGCCTGTTCATTTTGTGTTTGCAACTGAGCCTCGACAGAGTATTATTTTATCCTAAATTTTCAAAATTCTCCTTTTTTTCATTGGAGGTAATAAACTAGGAGCTATATGAAAGTTTTCTGGCTGTGACGATCAGGTTGCTTAATGTCCCTAAGTCTCTGCATAGCAATATCAAACTGCCTAGAAGGCTTTGGCTATTTTTATAATAAAAACTGGAACACCAATGCTTTTGGTAATACTTGACTAAATTTCTGACTTGAGAATGGGGAGGCAAAAGCCTCTGCTGTTGCAGACCTGATTGTGCTTTAACACAAGCCTGACAGCTTGCCCATGAGTGAAACCAGCTCCTTGCTTTGGCAGCCCAGTCTGGCAGCATGGTCCCTTCTAGGCAGTTACAGTGCTGCAGCTGGCACATGAGGTGACAGATTGTTCTTCATTTGCTTCTGGTAGACTCAGCAGCCCATTCAGGGGTTGGGAAAAAGCAGAGCAAGGACAAAGACAATCTGACTTTGCATTAACCTGATGGGACCATCTGGCAGTGAGATACCATCCCTGGTCTAGTCTGGTGTCCTCTCCATGTGAGAGCATTCCCTGGAAGCCAGGTAGATTTGGCTGGAAAATTGTAGCTTATCCCTTTGTCTTGCAGGGATCAGCAAGGAGGTGGGTTCCTTCTGGGGCTGTGGCTCACTCTTCTCCTCTTAGCAAGAACATCCATTGCCAGCCCTACTCCAACTTGAATACGTGACATCTCTTTCATCTTTTCCTTGCTGAAACACAGCAAGTTGCAAAGGAATGCTGGGAAAACTGTGGATGAGGCTTTGATGCTAATATGCTGTTGTTTACAGAGTCATCAAAAGTAAATGAATTACTGCTGATTTTCAGTGAGAACCAGGGGCCTCAGCCTGCTGTTAAAAATCCACTGTAGTCTCCCCAGTGCACAAGCATACGATGTCTAGGTTCTCCCTTCACATACCCTTCCAGCTGCCTTTAAATTCCTGCACATCTCTTTTGCTGAGTAATTTGGTACATGCCTGACCTTGCTCTGGGTTTACCTGACATTTATCTGCATCCCCATCCTGCACCCTGCAGATACAGCCTATCTGAACCTAGCACTTGATCCTGCCATTGCACATGGTGACTGGAGACCTAGTCCGTGCTTCATCCTCAGAGTGTGTGTGATATAAATGCAGGGCTGTAGTACATATAGAAATAAAAGCAAATATCTCCACTGGATTTGATGTCACAAAGCGGGTGGGGATGGAGAAGCCCCAGTGCTGAGCACATCTGGTTTGGGAAGGGAGGTGAGATTGCTCCTCAGTTGGATGCCAAGGCTAGCTTTGAGACAAGCAGCAGTGAAGGTGGCATTCCTTGTCTGGACAGTGGGACCACAAGTGTGTGCATAGGAAGTTAGTGTATAATGAAACCCCTGCTGCCACTTCCTCATTGCTTTTACAACCTATGCATTTGCTTATCAGTGGAGTGCTTGCTTTTTAGTTTTTGTGTGGACACACCTGGAGTGTGAGACCAGAGGCTCGGCATTAGTCAGAAGCCTGTAAAGTTGTGTATTCAGTGTGTGTCCTTCAGACAGTATTCTGCAGCTGTTTGATAGCTTGAAGTATTTGGCTTTGTCCTTCATTAATTTCTTTCTTCTTTCCTTTCTTCCTCCTCTGCATTTTCCCCTCAATTTGGCACTGTGAACCCCAAACAAACCTCAAACAACCGCACCTCCCTCTGCCCGTGCGGCCGGTGGGCTGGCAGCCGCCCGTCACCGGCGGGTGCGATGCAGGCTCCCGTCGCCTCCGTGTATGACCCTCTGCAGAGCTCCGAGCTGCGGCACAGGCACAGCACCTCCTCCAGCCCCAGCCAGGTCTGAGTGGGGCCCGAGCAGCTGAAGCACGCGGCCCAGGTCTGCCCAAACAGCCCTGTGGACGTGGAGGTGCCGGGACTCAGAGTGCTGCACGTGCAGTTCAGTTCTCCCCTGCAGCTCTATTTGCAGAGCAACATCATGGACACCCTGCAGGGGCAGACCTCTTCTGTTAGCCCTGATTTCCCCAGGTAACCTGCCCACAGCCTCTGCAGCCAGCTCAGCACATCTGCTCATCTGCATTTTGGTATCCACGAGTCCCTTGTCCCCATCTGTGGCTCATGGCATTGTCCAGTCACAAGAAAACAGCATTTACATTTCACCCTTCCAACGTTAGTGCATGACTCTTCACAGGAGCTTTCTCTGCCTTGTGTCTGTGCCCAACAGCATGGGAAACACCAAAATATGTTTTTAACTTGTCAGTATGTCCATTGCCCCCTGCACACCTACACAGCGGGTCCTGACAGCAGCTGGGGGCTTTTCTGGAGGAGCCAGCTGCAGCAGATGGGATTGCTAAGGGTAGGAGAGTGCTTTATCCTGAAAGCTGGTATTTTTCCTGCACTTCAAATAACTTTTGTTGTGTGTGACTGGCAGGTGCTGCAAGTCTTTGTACTTTCGTTTCATTGGCCGTGGGTGTGTGCTGAGCTTGTTTCATTTCAGGATGAAGCAGGTACACGTGCTCTTCATCTTTGGCTGACAACACTCATGAGTTTGGAGCAGCCTGGCAGGCACCAGGCACATGGAGAGACAGTATGTGTTCCCACCCCTGCCCGCTTGTCTGCAGAGGTTGCTGCAGAACAGGCTTATCTCTGCCCGAAGGAGTGAAGGACGCTCAGCATCCTCTGAGGTCTGCAGGGCCTGTGGTCAGCCTCAGCATCAGAAGGCCTGGGTGCTCTTTGTGGTACTTGGGAACCCCCTGGCCTGTGCCTCCAGGCTTTACAGGGAGGACTTCAGTGTCAGGACAGGTGAAACAGAAAGCAGGTTTATCTGTCTCACAGGAGGAGTCCAGTCAAGGATGGGAACCTTCTGCTATGTGATCAAGCAACTTGCAGCTGTGTGACATGTGGCCCAGGACAGTGGTCAGTCCAGGGCTTCCATGAGGCAGAAAAGGACACAGCCAGATCTCGTGGCTCCTGGCCTGCTCACAGTTCCCTTCTGGGAACCATGTACTTCAAAGCAGAAAAGCTGGTGTCCTCACCCCTGGACCCACACAGCCAAGCTTTGCCCTGTGCCAGGAGCCACGAGATAATGGGAGGCTGCGGATTTACTCCTGCCTTGTTACTCAGTGCAGTTAGTTGCTGTAAGTCAGTACCATGCACACCAGAAGTGGTTACACTGCCAGCTCTCCATGCTGGCCTGGAGAGCTGATAGTGCTCACAAAGGAGCCCCAGACATCAGCAATTGTTCAATGGCAAAAGGGAGTACCCCAAGCACTGGGCCTTCCTATAGCCTTGTGACCCTTGTAAGCTTTGCAAAATAGGCTGGCATGAAATAGTAAAATAACATTAGTAAAAAAATAAACTGTGCTTTTTGAACATTCTGTGCAAGGCTGTGTCTTTATGGTTTCTATTACTGTCTTCTTGCCAATAGTTAAGGTTCAGTGATCCAGTATTAGTTAGTCAGTGTTTCAAGTTGCCCATGGTAGCAGCAATGAGATCCAGTAATGGTTGTGCAAGTCTAAGACCTGATAAATGTTGTTGAGGTTGTTCCTTACAAAGTTACTGCATAAGGGGAACTCATGTACATGGAAAAGGACACTAGTTGCTGGTGACTGCTGCAGATGTACCTGTGTAACATGAGGTGCCAAAAATCAGCTGGTATACAGAGACTCAGTATCTTGCAGGTACAATTTTGGTGCCTGTGGCCTTGCCCTTTCAAAAGATACACATGCTTTTTGGAGATGTTTTTTAATTTAAGCAGTGTAGCCTTCTGCCCTGATAGTTTGGGGTATTTTACTCTGCTGGTACAAATCTAGGTTTGATGTTTTTTATAGCCTTTTGGATGTCTTGTACATGCAAGTAGATGTGTAGGATGCATACCTGGGAGAGCTGATCTGTGTGTTTCACACTGCCACAATGCACGATTGAAATGTGATGGCTTTGACTCTGATGCTTTTTAAGATGATTAAGCCTCTGCTTTTTGGATGCATGTTATTGAAACATTCTTAGTATACAAACTGCAGTGAAAGGCTTCTTGCATAATGGTTTTACAGGTGGTTAGAGCAATGGGAGTATATGAGTTTACATGAGATGAATATAATGTGGAGCATGGGACATCTGTCTAATAGAAGGCACATAATTATTTTATTTTGGGTAAGAAGCTTCAGTAACTGAGATTCAGGCTTCAAAGGTTCAACTGTTTGCATGTCTAATGTGCTTCCTGCTCCACTGAAAATTGCTAAAGATGAAAACATTTTATGAAATTCTTTTTATGGAAATAGCATTTTATAACTCACGTGATGATTTTACTTCTGATGCTTGAAGAGTTTATTATGTAGAGTAACTCCCAGATGACTCAATCGGTCATTGGCATGGAAAGTATGCAGTTGCCTCCTCAAGAAAAAAGATTTCCCTCTGCAATTTAGTCTGAACCTCAGGATGTTTATGTACTTTTCATGCAATCACAGAGTGCAACAATGGTGAAACCGAGTTGACCATTTACATTTATAAGACTACATTATAGAACTGAGCTATCAGAGGAGATTTGTCAGCCATTTCATTTTATCATATATGTTTTACTGCAGCTACAGGCAGGAACTTCTTTTGTCCTTTAGTCAATCCCTTAGTCCAGAATTCGGCAATTTAAACCACTGATTTGAATAATTACCACTGTATATTTGTCCAGATTATTTTCAAATCCTTTAGTTCGGAGGTTCCTCACCTGTCCACAACAATCACCTCTGGTATTTCAGTGTCAATAGACATATTGGAAGGCTTTTCCTGAGGGATATTCTAAATACCCTCCCACAGTTTAAGCCTATCCTCTACCCACTGCATGTGGAGAATATCCTAGGTACTCTTCCAGGCTCTTTTTTTATCCCCAAAGACCCTTCAAGTGGCACCAATTCAAGAAGTAACCAATGACTGTGATGCTGCGCTGTGAAAAGCTGCCCCTGAAGCACCTTGGGCTCTAAGTTGAGGATCCAAGTCCCTCATGACATGAGGGGTGGCAGCAGCACCTCAGAGCAGCAGAAATCTCGGCCCTTGACCTGCTCATTTACCGTAGTAAAATACTGTAAATGGGCTGTGGCTCAGAGGCTCTGCCTAGAAAACGGTAATAGTAACACTCACTTGAAAACCAGATTAAACTACTGTCAATCAGAGACTTTTCCAGTTAGATCCTACAGATGTTACTTTGGGTAAGCAGGTGACATTTACAAGCAATTCATAGGGTACTTGCAAAGATTACTTTGTAATGGAATAAACTTTACTTAGTTTGAGATTCACAGTGGTGTAAGGTAGTTTATGTATGCAAGGAACATGCGTGGATGGCACAGCTACCACGTGGTATTCCCATCCCTGCACATGAATTCTTTATTTTCCTATTAACAGAGCTGAGATTTCCTGGACAGAAAGTTTTAGTTGCTGGAGTGTATGGTAATTGTGAAGCAGGGAGAGCCCTAGATGGGGGCAGGCAGCCCCTCATGCCCGTCCCACCCACAGCACATCCAGCACCTCCGTGTTCGTGACCTCCTGTTGTGCGTGTGCTTTGCTCGTTCATTCTTCAGTCAGATGATGCATCGTAAAAGTTTTGCTAGAGGGATTGGCTTTAGTTTTCATCTGTTTCACGAGAGGATTCTCTGTTCCTTCCTCAGTTTAGATCAGCATAACCAGACCCCAGGCAACATTGCCATAGACAAACAATCTGAGGTTTACAAGATGCTGCAGGAGAATCAAGAGTCAAATGAGCCACCCAGACAGTCTGCTTCATTTCTTGTGTTGCAAGAGATCTTGGAGTCAGAGGAGAAAGGTGAGTACTTACTGCACACCTGATCTGAGTGTGCTCTTCCCCTCTGCTGTTTTTTGGGCTAAGTAACATTTGAAACTTTATTTTCCATTTAGCTGTTGATTGTTCAAGGTAGCATGTGTAGGTGGCTTCTACAGAAACCTACAGACCCTGTCACTAATTTGATTTCTTCATATTTTCTCTCATTGATTAGTTTCAATGTCTGTGGGCCCATCTAATTGCTTAATCACTGAGTGAACACTCCAGAAATAAACCCTTGCAACATTTATTAGAAAGGGATTAATCATTTATCAAGAAGTTATCAAGAAGGGATTTTTAAAGTTACAAAACCTCCTATAGTTTCTTAAGTTTTGCCCCCTTTAAGATAGTATTTACTGATTAAATACCATCTTAGATTCAAGACTTTGGATGGTATCACAAGATAGTGCTCTTCAGTGAGTCCTAGTGCTTCTGAACTCCATCCTCCTACACAAGAAAAAGTATCCCCTTTCTGCAGCTGAATGTAAAAATGGAGAAGCTGGGTTATGGTGAGCAGTTTATAGCTTTTAACGTCTGAAAATTTGATCTTCTTGACATTCTTGATCTGACATCTGGACTTGTACAATTCAAAGCTATAGAGTTTAAGATGAAAAAGCCAATTCACTTACTTGGGGACTAAATCATGCTGTCTTCTCCCCTTAAAAAAAGTAAAATAAACAAATTAGTGGGAAAAGAATTCCAAGAATGACCTTTTTTAGTCCTTAGGCCAGTCTTTTGTGTTACTAGCTTGGCAGTGGTACATTCAGTTTAATCCAAAAAAAAGCCTGGTGCTGATATACTCACCTCAAAGAGAAACAGATCACCAGAGTTCTGGTAGGTCTGAAGAATCTGTAGAGAAACAGCAAAATGAAGGAAATGAGGAAACAATAGGAAGAAAGAAACCAGGATCATGGGGTCTTTAATATGTTGTTAAAATACCTACCTACTGAAAGAATCTTTTTGAGTGTTTGCAGCTTGCCCTCAGGGTTCAGCTCCTACGTGGAAGGAGTAGCCCGGACTTCTCAGGAAGCCAAGGTCCTCCCCTGTGCATAGTAGTGGTGAAGAAGATGAGAAGCAAAAGCCTCTCTGTTTTATCTTTCTTTGAAGATTTGCAGCATTGTTGGGATTCTCTGGCACAAGGTTTGCCTGTCCGATCACAGACCAGGATAGGCTCTGGCATTATTCCACAGTGAGCTGATAATTCCCCATGGCCCAGCCTGCTGTGCTGCTCAGCCAGCATCAAACACACACTGCTGCAAGTCAGATTGTTTTGTGTGATAAATGGCACTTTGGATGGGCCTTCTCCCAGCCTGGCTCCAGGCAATGGCTTGTGAATGGCAGCTTGAGCCATGGCCCCAGCTGGGACAAGGCCCTTGGGGCATCGCTGACTTACACCAGCTGAGAGCCTGGGGGTGTTTGGAAGCACCTCAATCTTTCAGGGCCTGACCCTGTACTCAGAAGTGGAGAGTGTACCACTGCCACGTTTCCTGTGGGTGTTTGATTAGGAGAGATTTAAAAATGCGTTTGCAATGTTGCTGATAAGAGCGAAGTGCAGGTTGAGGCAAAGGAGTGAACAGAAGTGATAGCGAAGAGTCTGGAAATGTGATTGCTGCTGCTTGCTTCCTGGTGAGGGTCACTTGCAGCAACTCTTGGAAGGCAGGTGGCTCTTGCTATGTTTGGAGGGTTAAAAACTTGCACCTCTAGAGCAGCATCTGCACAGAGCCAGGTGCAAACCTCTGAGCTGAAGGCTGCCCTGAAGGCCAACCAGCACAGCATCACCTGCCCCCTAGCTGAGGTAGGCAGTTCCCCCATTTTTCCTTCAGCTCTTCTATCAGTGATGCTGCCCTGGGCTGTGGTGAGTCCCTGACATTGCTGGTCACCAGGGTGTGTCTTTGGAGGGTTTTTCTGCCCCTTGCACTGGGAATGCCCATTGTAAGTGTACTCTTGGTTTGACACTGGTCAGAAGGGTTTCATCAGTGTCCCTCACGGTCTAAGGTGTTTCTGGTGAAATATCATGGGAGTATCAGCAGCCTCCTTCCCTTGTTAACTGGTGTAGAACCCCTTGGAAAAGTCATAGATTAGTCCCATCCTTGATGTCATTTTATAATAGGCTCCTTTTTCCCTGCAGATATTTAAAGGCTTGCCCTGTGTCTCGCATCTAAGATCCACTGCTGGTTTAGGCATCCAGGTCAGCACAATGTCTCCTGCAAAGGTCCTGCAGGAATTCCCTGCCCCAGAGAAGTTGCAATAGGGAGATAGCTGGAGAATGCTATGCAACAGCAAGAGAGTGCAAGGTTATTATCCCCAGTGTCCCAAGGCTCTGCAAGAAAGAGGTCGTTAACCAAATCTTCCAGGAGTCTTGGGGAAACCAGCTCCACTGTAAAACAGACAGCAGACTGGAAAAGGGCTTTGACAGTCCTCCTCAGCCTGGCAGAACACCCACCTTTTTCTGAGCTCAAATCTGGGAATCAGCTTGACCCTGAGTGATCAGGACACATCAGGCAGACTCCAGTGCTGCCAAGGCTGTGGCTTTGCTTTGCTTTGTGCATCTGTGCATGTGAGACACATCAACTGAAGTCTGATGGGCTTTTAAGATGAGAAAATATTCTCATCTGACTGCCCACCATCTCAAGCCCTCACATTTCCAGGGTGAGGTTCAGCTGTGTCCCTCCTCTCCTTCCTCCCCACACATCCCTAATCCCTGTCCACTTCCCATGCATGAATCCCTGCCTCAGAGCTAGGGTTTAAGAATATCATGCCCCCAGCAGAGCATCTGCTTGGGAGGAACAGCCTCAAGCCACACATCTCACATGCTCTGAAGCACTCTCCTTCCACCCGCAGGAGACCCTACCAAACCCTCTGGATTTAGGAGCGTCAAAGCCCCTACCACAAAGGTGGCCTCATCGATTGGGAATGCCCAGAAGCTGCCCATGTGTGACAAGTGTGGATCTGGCATTGTGTAAGTAAGCCTGGCCCTGGGGTTGCAGGTGAGCAGCTCATGCCTGTGCCAGGGGCTGAGGTACTGCACCCAGACAACTTCATTTACCCACATTCAGTGCCTCCAGGAGACTCAAGGCACATTTATTCTCGCCAGCTTTAGTAACTTTGCAGTTCCTGCAGTGAGGCAGGAGTTGGATTTACAGATCCATATCAGTGGAAACTAGAGCAAATCCCTGGGAGTCAAACCTTGAGCTTGTTGCTGCAGTGTTTTGCTTACCTGAAATCTGTTAACAGCATTTGGAAACAAAATGACCTTTCCATTCAGGGCCTGTGTATTTAATGCATTTCATGTCAGTGCTCCCAGGCGTGGCATGGAGACTTGCCTTGGTGGTCAGAGGCAGTAGAGACTGCAGAGGTGTGTTCTGCTCCCCACTCTCCTGTAGGACTTCCCATCTCCACTGTGTCTACCAGACATTTTTTTTTGTCTTTACATGGGTAAAATCCAACTCCAGCAGACCTGGGGTTTGGGTTTGATACAGAGCTGCTGTATCAGAAGTGTGACCTCATGGGGGACCCAGCATTGAAGACCCATGTCTTCCAGTTGCTCAGTTTTTCAAGCTCAAATTCTTCCCTGCAGCCCCCTTAACTTAACAGTTGACTACACAGCAGCCAAACCTGCATTGTCATGGAAGGATTCTGATTTTCCAGATGCTGCCTGCCACAGGCTATCAGATTGTTGCTGAAACCCACTGCACTGTGATTACATGGTCCTGGCATGCCTGGAGCATCTGGAGCAGCACATTCATTACAGAGGCAATTCATACCCTGTAAAATATGAATCAGAGACAAACCCTGTAATTATTCAACCAGCTGAGTAGGAGAGAAAGCACAAGGCTTTGAATAGCACTCAAAACTAATGAATTACAGAAAATAGAGATGGCTACTGGAACAAAATAATACCAGAAAATTGTAATGTTGGGGCTGATGGTAGTTAATAAATTGCTGTGTAGTTTTTGTATTTTCCTAGTCATCTTATGGGTTAAGCTGTGAAATCTTCCAGTAAGAGCTGGCCCACATTTGGCTGGATCTGTTCACTGCAGCTCCCAAGCAGCCATGTCTGAGATAAAAATCAGGATCTGGTCTCTGTGCTTCTCCCACATGTCAGTCACTAGCAAAAGGGCAGTGCTGGCTGAGCAGCCTTCATCCTTGCATTTCTGCATTTGTTTTGCCATCCAATTGGCTTGTACCTGGATTTTGCTTCCCCAGATGGGCAAACCATTTGATCCTAGGCATTTGAATGCTGTTGTGCTGTCTGCAGCCACCAGCTAAAGATGGCATCACAGTAATTCTTGCCACCACAGGTGACAGGACTGTTCCTATGTAACTTACACAGGTCAGTGCTGGGAAACACCTTCTAGAGGAGAGTTGCCATGCCAGCACATGTTGGGCTTCTAAAAGTGCTGTTAACATCTGCTTGACCAGAGGTAGGGCCTATACTTTGACTTGTCAGGAGCAGAAGAAAATTGTTCCCCTTTGGGACTGGTTTGGGTCTGGGCTTTGGGTGGGAGGTGGCTGGGGGGGGGAGACAGTGGTGGGCACTGAGGGATGCTGGTTCCTCCCCAGAGGGATGTTCGTGAAGATCCGGGACAAGCAGCGTCACCCCGAGTGCTACGTGTGCAGCGACTGTGGCACCAACCTCAAGCAGAAAGGACACTTCTTTGTGGAAGACCAAATCTACTGCGAGAAGCACGCGCGGGAGCGGGTGATTCCCCCGGAGGGCTATGACGTGGTTGCTGTCTTCCCAAAGTAAACTGTGCTGCTCACAAAGCCAGTGTGGATGATTTATCCTCTGCTGATTTTCCTCGGAGAGCATTATCCCTAACCCCTGCAGAATCTTGTTTGCAATAAGGAATGCTAGGCATGGCTTTGAATTTCCTTGTCATTATTAATCCTGCATCTGTTCACATGAGATGTCACTAATTGTTCAACGTTCTTTTCATCCTCTCTTTCACTGTTTTTTGGGTTTTTTTAATACACAGAATATTTTTTTTCCTTCATTGTGCTGTCAATCACACAGGAAAACCAGAGGCCAAAGTCACATTACAGTTTTTCTGTGTTCTAGTTATTTGCATCTGTTTGCCTTCAATAAATGGGGTGAATCCACAAGGCAGAAGTGTCTGCTTTCTGCTGTTTTCCTTGTGCTTTGGATTGTGGTTCCCTGAGCAGCGGAAGAGGTGCCCGGTGTGTGGCTGTGTTTATCCTAGAGAATAGTGGGAGGGATTTACAAAATTGAGTCAGACTGCTCTTGCTGCCAGCTGAGCTGAGCGGCTGCCTGCTGGCACCCAGCAAGGGGCAGGTGGGCACAGCCAAGCCTCAGAGCAGACTGGTGACCTGTGCGCAGTGCAAGGCGGCCGTGAGTGCCTCTGTGTCCAGCGCTGCTTCATTATGATGGGACTGGGCACGTCAGTGTTTCCTGCTACCGCATCACCACAGATGCCCCTTTGTTCCCCACAGTCGCAAAGGGAGCTCTGTGAGAAAAATGATTGTATCATGCTGGAAACCAGGGAATCTGAGTGAAGAGGGGAAGGTTTGAGTGGCCACAGTCCCTGTTCTGGCTCCCCCTGGGGGGAACCACATGTGGCTGCCCAAGACATCACCCTGCTTCTAGTGCTGCTGCTGTGCACAGCTGCTGGAGGGTGCCCTTGGGGGTGATGTGGGAGGAGGGCACATGCCCCTTGTGCCCTGGACCAAGGGCTGATGGTGCCTGAGGAGCAGAACCTCCACCTGTGTAGAGCACAGAGGAGGCCTGCCATGGTTATTTCTCTCTAAATAAGATGCTAGCTGTTCTTAGTCATGTAAAAATAAATGGTTTCTAAGACGTGTCATTTTTCCTTTAAAACAAATTGCCAGTGGTTGAAATCAGCCAAGTGGCTTTGTAGGTGCACACAGGCCCTCTGTGGCCAGCACAGGGCCCCTGGAGTTAGTGGGTGCATCTGCAGCAGCTAGAGACAGGGTCATGTCCTTGCCCTGGAAAGTCCTGTTTGTGTTCAGCAATGCTGTACTGCTGCGCCCCGTGTTTCCTCTCCTTCACAATGAATCACACCACAGCACAGCTGCATTGTGGAAAAAAAAAAAGGCAACAAAAAATAAATAAAACCAGCCAAGCTCAAACCACAACCCCAAACCCAGTCCTCATCTGAGGTATAGCTGACCTGACACCAAGGCTATAAGCCTCCCACTGTTCAGATAAACTGGGCAGCTTTAGAGCAGGTTGGGCAGGGGACTAATTCACCAGCCCAGTAAATTTAGTTCATCCTCTCAGGCTCCTTTTATGGGCAGAGGCAAGTGAGGCTGCCATAACCAGCAAACTTTGTTTGGATCATCCCTGGGAAAAGCCTGGCTTCTCTGGGCTACTGGCACATGTCAGCACACACCTGCACAAACCCCAGATAGTAACACAGCTCTTTTTCTCAAGCAGCTCTTTTTCAAGGTGAGAGTGGAGGGATTTTTTTTTCCTGCTGGGATGATGCCTCACTACTGCTTATGGAGGTTAGTTCTCTCCTCTCCACAGCACACTTCCATAGGGAAATGCTCTCTGTGCTGCAGTGTTAGCAGGAGGGACTACACAATAAGCCAGTGCAGTGGTGGGAAGCACAGACCTGCAGGGGTGAAGCAGTGACCCTGTAGGCACAAACTGCTCTGGCTGTGTTGTGGACCAAGTCTCCTGCCCTGCGGTGTGACTGTGGCTGCTCCAACAACCTTCCTTCTTAGCAGGCTGGGGGCTCAGGGCTCCCCCAGGAAAATGCCAGCTGCTGAGGCCATCTGGAAGGCTGTGTCCCACCTCTGGAGCCTGGGCTGAGCCCTCCAGTACCTACGAAGTCACTAAATTATTTTGTACACAAACGTCTGTCAGACATTTTCTGTTCCAGAAAACCTCATGATTTTGGGGACAAGGGCATTAGAGCCTGGCCTGTGCCTGGCATTTTCCTGCCCTCCCACCCAGTGCCGCGCTGCAAAAGGGCAACAAGCCCTGCTCTGTGGGCAGGGCCACAGGCTCTGTCACCAGCCCGAGCTCCTGCAGCCAAGCTGGCAGCAGAGTTGGGAAAACTGACTGCAGGGGGCTTGATGCAGGAGTCCAGGGACTACAAAGGGTTTGTGGAGTAGTCTGGAAGTGTAGGTTTCTAATGTGGATACCAGCATTGATCCAATTTATTACATGGGAATGGGTTAGGTGAGGAAGTTCATATTTGTTACTTGAGGACTCTGATTATCTTTGCTGTGGCTGACTGAGAAAAGGAATTGTAACACAGTGGCCTGTGTCAGACTCCGTCATATAATAGTGGCCCTTAATGGGCTTCATCCATAAGTGTGTCCTCAGGGGATCTGTCCATAAATGGCTTTTATTGTCCATATATACCGTCCATACTACCCATATATATCATCTACATATATATAATATAAAAGGAACTAATTAGATAACATGACAAACAGGCCCAGAAAGACCTTTGCAAAAATGATACACCGTCCACCAGAGTGAAACTGGTCTCCGTGATAGACAACAGGAAACCGAATGTGATTGTGTATAAAAGTCCCGCAGCTGCACTTGTATTATTGTTGGTGGTAAATTCTCCAGCAACAGACACGATGGTGTTGATGCAGTGGTTGCTGTGGTGGCTGGTGTTGGTTCAGTAGCTTTTCCTTTTCCTCTTTTTGATCTGATGTTTGTGCAGTGACCTGTGTGGTCCTGTGTTCTGGGCCAACGACAACCAAAATGGCTGCCTTCTGGTCACAATCATGGTCGCTTCCGGTTCCGTTGGTGTGGGAACCGGAGTTGTCATGGCAGTTGTCATGGCAGTTACTAATGGAAAGGGCCGAGCTGCTGGTAGAAAGGGGGGGCTGGAGCCAGGGAGGCAGGTCCCAGCACAGGAACGGAACACGTCGGGAAGGAGGGGCCCGTTGCAAGAGAGGAGCTAGATGGAAAGGCGGGAGCAAGCAACAGTGGAGGGGGATCACTGGCACCATTTTGTGAGGTGGAACGGAATTCTGGTGCCACTGGGTCTAAAATGGCGGGTCCGCTTACGAGGCCGGGGCCATCTTGGGCCATTAAATAGTGACAGAACTGGGTAAGTGGGTATAGGGAGGAGGTTGAGGGGAAGGTCCAGGGCAGCAGGCGCCTTGCTTTCCTGGCAAGGGGAGAGAGGGGATGGGCAGGCATCAGGGAGTCGGTAGTAGCCCTGTGCACTCTGGCGACAACCGCCTGCTGATTGCCCCACGGGTGAGAAAAGGGTTTAGGAGCAAGGGGGGTTGGAACAAGACTACTGGGAGGATAACTGGGGTCCCGAACTTAACAAATTCTCCAAACTCTCCCCCAAACCATCAACTGATTTATAAATTAAATGAAAAATAAGATGAAATTTCCCATCCCTAAAATCTCCCTCTGTTTGTAATAAATATAACTTTTTCCCAATAAAATCCCAAAAATCAACAGAAAGAACAGGATCCTGCGAAACAGAAAAATATTTAAATGAAATGTGAATAAAAGCCTTTAAAACCCCCCTGGAAAACTTAAAGATATCTGTGTTGTTAAAAAAGTTAACTTGGACATAAAACTCTCGTTGCGGGATGGTGAATGTTGCTCCCATCCTGGTCTCTCCCACCCAAGAGATTTAAAACAAAAAATAAGAGAAGGCTGACCCCAACTGTAATCTTACCCACACCGGTGGGTCAACTGAAAATCGCCTGGGTGTTCTGTCTACGCGACCGATCCTCGACACCACAGGAAGGCCGCTGGTCACCCCGTCAGGAGTCGCCTCGGAAAATCGAGGTTGTCCTTCAGGACCGCACCAAACGCGACTTCTGTCCAGCGGCAGCTGCTGCTGGAGACACTTTCGGGGGACCCACGAGAGGCCCCACTCGGGTGCAAATTGTTGCAGACCGCGGTGGTGAGGGGGCAGGAACCGCAACCTTCCCAAAAGCGTCTCCGGGGTAGAAGGCGTTCGGTCAGGCAACCCGCAATCACACACACCCTGGATAGCTGGGTCGACAGAGAGAGGTGAGAGGGTGTTCTGTATGGAGTTCCAGCAGGGTTTATTGAGGCCACATGCAGAAGGGTTCCTGGGACAGCAGATGACACAGTGGAGGGGCCAGGTTTAAGAACAGGGACAGAGGGGTGGAACAAACAGTGCATCAGGGCCAACGGGTTGAGGGCTCAGGGGCAGGGCAAAGGGTATCAGCCAATAGGGTAAAGTGGGTGGAACACCGTGGCAAAATGGGGCCAATGGGAAGGCAGGGAAGGGAGAACATTCTGGGGTAGATACATATAAGGAAGATAGGGGCTGACTGGGAAGGACAGAGGTGACATAACTCACTTAACCAATAGAATAGAAGGTATTACCACGTGCAGGGCACCGTGGGAAGGAAGCTCTTCTCACCCTAACTTATGGGGGAGCCTACAGTCAATCCTTCTCTGTCTTCCTAAAGCAAGGCCATCAACTCACTAACTGGCCAATAGGCCACCACAGGAATGTATTTATTTTTTATGATGCAGGGCAAGTATTTAACAACTGCAGTGTTCACTGTAGTCTGACTTTCCAGATTCCTCAAGAGTTAAACAGTCAGCATCTGCAGTCTGTCAACAATAACAAAATAGGTTAAATAGGATCACTTATGCCTTGCAACCCCACTGAGCTGCCTGCTTTAGAAGTTATCAATAGTTTAAGAACACATAAAAGGTTCCTGTGTGAAGCATGTTGGGCGGTTTGAGTGGGTGAGCATCCTGCCAGAGGAACTGTCTCACGAAGGTGGGCAGCACAGCACAAAGCACAATCTGTCATTTTTTAACACAGATTATTTTGATTTTGCACCACATTGCAGGTTAAGCAGGGTAGATCAGTCTTCAAAAGTTATGTTGGCTGTGTGGGAGCAGCTGTCACTTATTATTAAGTCTTTAACAAGATTACGTTGAGATACAGACAGTTTACACAAAAGCCACATACACAAACAAAGAAAAACAAGTAATTAATCCACTCCTTCCCATGGATAGGCAGGTGTTCAGCCATCTCCAGGAGAGCAGAGCCCCATTATGCATATGGTTACTTGGAAAGACAGTGTCACTCTAAACATCTCCCCTTCCTCCTTTCTTCCCATACTGACCATGATGTTATCTGGTCTGGAATATCCCTCTGGCCTGTTCAGGGCATCTATCCCAGCTGTGTCTCCTCCCAGCCTCCCATGTACTCCCATACTCCTCACTGGTGCAGCAGTATGAGAAGCAAATCAGCCTTGGCACTGTGTAAACTCTGCTCAGCAATAACAAAAACAACTCTGTATTATCAACCCTGTACTCAGCACAAATCTAAAACACAGCCCCTTACCAGCAACTGTAAAGAAAACTAACTCTACCTCAGCCAAAACCAGCACAATAATTTATTGTTAAATCTCGTCGTAGATCTTCACTAGAATTAAAGGATGCATGAAGGAGACTAGCACAGTGTGTGAATGTAACATGTGGAGAAGGCACATGCTGGACTTTGTATTACTCAGGCTAATAAGTAACTAAACAGAAAAATTAGAAACTTTTGTCTTCAGCAATTACCAACAAAAGGAGGCTTTCACCAGGCAAAGGTCAAAGCCAGCTTACTCATTAACAGATTTATCTGTTTCCTTAGAGGTAAGTATAAATATCTCTTGCTACTACAAGATTCCCTTCTCTTTATCAGGCCAATAGAGTAATAATGATCATAAAGTGAATGAAAACTGGTTTCTGATGTCTGAGTTGGTAGAGGGTTTTTTTCCTTTTATCTAGGCCATGTTAATGAGCAAAACTGCAACTGTGACAGCTCCAGCTGCAACTCCATGACTGCAGCTTTTAAACGACACCTAAAAGACATTTTCACAAACCACAGCAGAAAGTTTAAAAGCTGCCTCATTCATCCAGTGCTGCATCCAGTTCTGGGCCTCTTGCTACAAGAAGGACACTAAGGTGCTGGAGTGTGTCCAGAGAAGGGTAATGAAGGTAACTAAGTGTTCTGGAAGGGGAAAGTGCAGAATGTCCATCTGGGTGTGTGAATGCCAAGGAGTACTTTCTGGAAAGAGAAGGGCAGTCAAAAGGTAAAGGATATTGCATGCATATTTAACCTATAGGAGTTAGCTGTCAGCAAGGCTTTTCAACTTAAAATCATTTCACTGAGAAAGCCTTTTGGGATGGAGTCCAGCCATTAGCAAGGCACTGCTGGATCCACCACTAAGTCACGTCCCCCAAGTGCCACATCCACATCTTTTAAATACTTCCAGGGATGGCAACTCCATCACTTCTCTGGGCAGTCTGTTTCAGTGCTTGACATTTTTTGTGAAAAAATCTCAACCTTTCCTAGTGCAACCTGAGGCTATTTCCTCTTGTCCTATTGCTTGTTACTTGGGAGAAGAGACCAACACCTCTTTACAACCTCCTTTCATGCAGCTGTAGAGTAATAAATGTCTCCCTTCTCCAGGCTAAACCTCCTCAGCCCCCTCAGTCACTCCCAAGACTTCTGCTCCAGACTCTTTAACAGCTCTGTAGCTCCCTGCACCTGCTTCAAATGGCAACGCAGCTGCACAGGCTACCAGCAGTCAATACAGAAGTAATGTCTGCACCAGAAAGATTTAGGCTATTTTAGGCTCATTGCTTTTTGGTTTCTGGTTTTTATTGTTTGGTTTGTGTGTGGGTGTTTTTCTGCTGTTGTGTGGAGTTAGTTTGTTTTCTTTAAACCCAGGACATCAGCTAATGTGCTAAATGAGTAGGAAAGTGTGAATTAATGGACACAAGGTCAGCTTCGCTTGTTTAAGAAGCCAAAATCCACAGACTTCAAGAACAAACCAGGTATTTATTTAACCAAAATAATTTGCAGAAGTTAAAAACAGAAGCTACACAAATGGCTTTAACAAGTCGCCTGTTCTCTCCCTTCCAAATAAAACTGTAATTGACACCACATTTAAAAAACAACCAAAAAACATGGATTTAGGACTTCCACAGGAAGATTTTTTTAACAAATTTGCCAGTTTATACCACTGAGCACAAGAGCTAGCTGCAAATGTGAAACATGCTCATTTTCTCACTTCTTTATGAAAGCCTACTAAAGCTACAATTATCATCTGCATTACACTCTAGAACATGTTAAAATTCACTGGAAGAACACAAGGGATTTGAACAAGGCCTTAAGCATCAAGGACCAGTAAGCATAAGTGACATCTCTGGAAGAGCTGAAAGAATACTTAGAGGCCACATTTGCATATTAAAACACACATTCTGCATTGGACTCTGATGGCTCTTCTAGGACTTTGAACACACCCATTTTTTCCTTTTTCATTTTTTCAGAAGTCTTCATTTGATCTAAGATTAAAACAAATCAAAAGGTCAACAATAACAGGTGTAACAGAAAACAGATTTGGAAAACAAGTCGACAAAACCATTTTGCAGAGTTGGAGAACAAACTGATAAAACCATTTTGTTCCTTCACCAACAGTTGGCTACTAGAAGTTTGTGTTTGAAAACATTTTTCAGCTGTATGCTTTTAGAAAAAATTTCCAATATCTTTGGCTAAATGTGAATGGAGAAAAGCAGTTCTAAAAGCTGTCTGAACTAGTCTCATTTTCCTGCAAAAAAATACCCAGGAAACCTATTCAGTGAAATTACCTGGGAAAACATAAAATTACAGCTCTGATAAGTAATATACTTTCCAAAAATTCAAAGACCTGCAAACTTGTTTTCCTGGCAATTGCAATCACTTTGTTGCCCTTCCAGTAAATATTAAGCTAATGAAAAAGTATTATATTGATATAAATTTAATAATTATGGCTTACCAGGGTGGGAGCTGGCATTTTGCTTTCTAAAGCACTAACTGCAGTTAGCTATAGCAAGTATTCAGTATACGATGCCAGACTAATAACTCTGTATTAAAATTTTTGGACAACTTTACTATATCAACTTTGATTAGCATAGCAAAGAAGAAAAAAAGCAACCACAATAAATATGTTGCACACTAATAACACAAGATAAACAGCACTTTCTTCAGCCTGGAAAGAGAAATCAGATTGTTTCACAGTCTGTACTTGTAAAGATATAGATCTTATTACCCATTCATCAACAATAATTTTCTATATTTGTCAGTTAACTGAAATAAGCAGTTTTATAGAACAATGCCTTAATTTTTTTTCATAAATTATCTAAAATATAGCAAAAGTTTCCAAAGGCAAATTCATTTCATACAAACTACATACAGCATACTTATTTAAGGTTAAAACTTTTACTTCAAAATTCTGTAATGACAGGGGTTTTTTTCCTGTATGCTTGGAATCCTGTTCTGCTACAGAAACAAGGCATCCTAAATCTACTAATCATACAAAAGCATTCTAGATCTATGAACTGGAAAAGAATTCTTCCTCTCAGGAAAGTTAAGAGTTTTCTTCAAAAATATCTTGGCCTGATCAAGCACTAGAATTTGCAGACAACCTCAAAAAAGAGTTGTGGTTTGGTTGGGGCTTTTTGCTAAATAGCTGATCCACTGACAAGTCATGGGAACTCCGAAAAGCTTGATTTTTTCCTCCAAATGTTAGACTTGACTTCTTTCCCCCTAAAAATGTTAGACAATGCTAGATAAATGTATTTTGAATTATGACAGTATCAAGGTACATTTTTAAGTTTGCTGGAATAAATCTTTCCTGAGAACAATTTCTATTTTGATCAATTACAGCACCTCTCCTTGAAAGCTGTTTTGCAGAACACCTCCTAATCTATGCTTGTCACAGTATGCTCAAGGTGCAGTATGCCTGAATGTGGTTTTCTGGACTATATCTGTCTAAGTTCTGTTATTTCTTCTCCTGCAAACCATATTGAAAATGTCAACAAAGAGACTAAAAGGTCCTTTGTCAAATGGACAACACAGCTGTAGGGAAATGAAGCTATGGCAGCTTTCTACATGCAAAGCCTCTTACAAAATATGAATTTTCTGTTGAATAGAATAAAGAAGATGTGAAAACTCAGACTTACCAATAAGATCACTTCTATCCAAAAGTAATTCTAGATCTTTATCACTGATTACTTTTTCTTTTGATCCTTTAACCTCCCTGTAAAAGAAGAAATAATCCCTCAACACAGATGAAAGCATGTTAGTATTGCACAGAAGGCAGTTTTCCCATGAAGCAGAATCCCGAGGACATTCTTTACTCTATGAAGATCCACATATCGCTTCATAAGACAAGAGAGCTCTTGACAGCTGCTTGCAAGTTAAACGTTACCAGCTCATGATCCAAGAAAATATGAAATCTGCATACCTCTCATAGTCTCTGGATTTCAGTAATTCTATTAATTCCTGAGGGTCCAGGCAGCTTTTTGACTGGGCTAGACCAGATTTGCCACCTTTAAACTGATCTGTAGAAAGAATAAATTTTAAGAATAAACACAGAGACTGGAACAAATTACTGTTGAATATCAAAATTAATGCAAGGTTTCATTGTTTCAGCCCTCATATAAACACATCTTAAACACATCTTACACTCAGAGACAAACTCAGAGGTACATGAAGGTTTGCATGCAGGCCTTTCACTTTCTATAATGTGTATGTATGTAGATATATATGTAGTATGCAGAACTGATTGAAACACCGATTTAACATGCCCACATGCATACACAGAGCACAAAAGCCATTAGTCCTACTTACAGTAAAAACACTGTAAATAAAGTTAGATTGTGGATGCTGAAGTTGTTCCCTTTGTATTGTAAGCTGGTTAAAACAAAGTAAGTAGTATTAACCACAAGACAGGAAATATGTGAAAGATGTGGTTTGCAGAGAGAATAGCCTCAGTTTAATGAAGCAGACAGACATGACAAAATAATACCCCTGACACAGGCTGCTTTTTTGAGACTATGCCAGCACTTATTTACAGCAAATCTGGACGTCAGTCCAACTGTAAAAAACATTACATGAGATTATTACCTAACCAAAGCTTAGGCACGGATGAAGTCAAGCTTGGTCTCACACATTTCAAGGAGACTGGCAAACTTGCTATTTTGAGCCACGTTTCCTCAGTTTTTATCAACATATGTTCCCATTTTATTAATACGTCTTCACTGATTCATTTCATCACACTGATCTTCCTTCCTGTATCTTGGTTTCAGAAAACCTCCCTACATCGTTTCCCATCTCCCTTCAAAAACTCTGAGTTTATCTGAAATGCAAACCAGATTCAAATTCCAGAGTGGACTGAGCTATAGGATTCTCTCCTCCATTAACATCTACAGCAGTGACACACATGCTCCAGGTCCTTTCATCCATTATTAGTGAAGCTCTATCTCCCTTTTAGCTTTCAGAGTTTCACAAACCATACAGCATTAAATTAGTGCTGTGCAGGTCTCAAGCTGCCATAATAGTGATACAAGAAAAATACAGTTTCCTAAGCAACTTTCTTCAATGTAACAGAAGCAGAAGATGGAAAGCCAAAAAAAAAAAAAAATCACTGTTTTGTAGCAAATTCCAGTTCTTCAGTTCCTGTATTTGTACTGTATACAACCTACATGGTTAGTTTAATGATATTCCTTCCTCATTTACTTCTCCAAAGTTCCAACACTTTTTAGATATTCACAATAACAGGATCCACATCAGCTTTACATTTACACAATGAATCCAAAGGTTCCTGAAGCAACACCCCTACCTAAGCTGCAAGATTTACATGTGATACACCAATAGATGCCAAGATAAATACTGAACTCATTGCAAAATGGACGGCATTGAGATTTAGCTTCCTTCCAGTACAAGTAGTCCCAGTCCCCAGTGCTCCCTTAGTACATGGCAGTCATCTATTAGAGCCCATTCTGTGCTCATTTTGCTCCCGTGCTCGTCTTGCTGCTTGGATTTTAACTTCAGTTTGGACCATTATCAAATCATTAAAAAAACCAAACCGAACCGAACCGAACCAAACCAAGGAAGTATACTGGTCAATAACATGCCTATAATGAGGCAGCCCTGGCAGTCACACCAAGACAGCAGTGCAAAAGGATTACAAAGAAAAAGGTTAACGCTAGGATAAAATAATTATCAAAGATTGGTTAACATCATCCAGAAACAGGGCAAACCACAGCTTAGGCTTGATGGTGCAAGACAGAGCTGTGGCCTTTTTGCCCCTTTATGCTCTCATGAAAACGCTTTTTCCCCCCTCAATATGAGAATACAAGAATGATGAGAAGTTTTTAACCTCCTCTGAAGTTTAATATAAAACTAGTTATTGTTCAGAAGCCAAGTTATAAGAACTGCAATTCTTCAAGTGAGCGTAATGTTTGGAAATTGCTATATATAAGGAGCTACAGTCAAAATGTCACAAACAGAATAAGCTACAGAAGCCAAGCAGGATTCCCATAGGATCTGTATGAGAAAAACTCATCCCCAAAAGGGACACTTCAAAGCAATCACATTCTAAAAACTTGTGAGTATGACAAGCCATATAATCAAGAACACCACAAGGATCACTATTGTTCTGTACATAAACCCAAGGACTACTGTTCTATTTAGCACTGGCCAGTTGTTCAAACAGGACTGGACTTCTGTGTTTGTAACACACTGGACAGAGGCAAACAGGATAATGAAATTTGTTACAGCTTGAGATTTAAAGAAGGAACACATGCTGACATGAAGTCCTAAGAGAAAGATACTAACTTTTATGGATAATCAGCTTCTCCAGCTTCCTCTTGGCAGCAGCTCTCTCCACAATCTTCTGGTCAATAGTATTTGCTGTCACCAGACGATAAACAACTACTGGCTTTGTCTGACCAATTCTGTGACACCTGTCTTGGGCCTGCAGGTCTGACTGGGGGTTCTGAGCAGAAAAAGAAATAAATCAGTAACAATTTAGTTATGCCATTACTCTTTTTTTTTAAAAGACATACCACACACAGCATTTTTAATGGGGAGCTCAGAGTCAGTGCAGAAGCAGAAGAGACATGATATAATAGAACTCTACCTCTCTTGACTCTTAAGCTGATCCAAGACAAGCTCTGCTGCTATAGCTGCACAGGCAGAGAAACTCAACCAGCTTGGACTGCTTCTGCACCATGTACTGCAGTTTTCTACAGATGGACATGCTTATTATGACAGATTTAGATTATAATTTTAGTTGTAGGTTAGTGCTGGGTTTCTTTGCTGGAGGATAAGAAAAGGTATTTTAAAAGTTTCCAGGCATTTCTAAAGCTGAAACAGTAGCACTGTCTACTAAAATAAAGTGAAGATACAGAGGTCCTCAGTTGTTTCCTTCCATACTTCTCTTCTTCCCAGCCCACAGACTTACAGGAGCAGCAGAATCCTAGCTAGCTGAAACACATGTGGCAAGTCACGGAGGAAATTAATGCAGCTGGTACTAACACGGCAGCTGTTGTAAACAGGGAACCCATAAAAGGTCCAGCTACACTCAAACTTAAGTAATAAAAAGAATGAAATATACTGACAACACAAAAAACCCTCTTGCTTTTAGTAACTCAGGGGAAAACTCAGAAACCAACTGTAATGTATTCAGTAACCCAGGACTTTTCAAATAAGGCTGTATTATTTCACAAACAAAATGGTGGCACATGCTATTACCTTCATGTAACACCTCATTAAAGTTATAGAACTGGTCTATACCATAATGGGTTCGTAAATGATTATCAAAAACAGCAACAGAAAGCATTTTTTGACATATATCACTAGGTTAACAATCTGTCAACATACCCAGTCACTGTCGTATATGATAACTGTGTCTGCTGCAGTTAAGTTAATGCCCAGGCCTCCAGCTCTTGTACTCACTAGGAAGAGGAAGACTTCAGGATCAGTATTAAACTGATGCATCTGGAAGAGATTTCATCTATTAAAAAAAAGCAGATGGACCAAACATAACGTGGCTAATGTTTTATTTTGAGAGACCTGTTTAAAAAGACGAACACAGAAAATACAACACAAGCTGTCAGAGGTTTTAAAAAGCACTGCATTTTAGGCATACCTCAAAGTAATCGTTAGCAGCGCATTTTACTGCTTTAGTATTTCTGAGCTGCACATACTAAGGCAAAAGACAGTTTTCAGCATAGAGAAAGGCAAAGTGCTGTGCAAAATCATATCCCAGTGTCACAGCAAAAGCAGAATTTGCTCATGTGCTCACAGAGCATGTGCATCTACTTACGTTTTCTTCTCTCTCCGAGTAGGACATAGAGCCATCCAATCGACTGAATTTGAAGCCTCTCAGGTAACAGTAATCCATCAAAATGTCAAGCATCATAGTCATTTGTGAGAACAACAAGACCTACATAACCAGAAAGATTCCTTAATAACATTTTTTTGTTCATAAGGAGATGACTATATCTCACCCCTCCAATAATCTTCAGCTTTACCTTATGTCCTCTCTTTTTAAGTTCTGGAAGCATTCGGTCCAAGAGTAGAAACTTGCCTGAATTCTTTACTAGATCTTCATCGACCTTGGAACAGGGAAGAGGGGATCATATATTAGGAGGGAAGGAGACCAATGGCTTCCCCAACTCAAAAGCATCAACAAAAGCTGTCTGAAATCTCACTGAAACAAGTGTGCACCATTTGCTTAACTAAAAGCCATAATATTAGAAGTACTGGTAATTTTAAGCAAACAACATTGAATCACTTAAATCATAACAAAACTAAATCGAACCCCACCATTTCATATGCCCAAATAATTATTTTTTAAAACTAATTAGTTTTCACTCCATTTCTGGAAGGAGAACCCACATGTTATTAATTTTTCCTCACGGAATAGTGCTGCTGTTTCTTTCTCAGCTTGTAATTAAGGCACAAGGCTTCCACCTACTGGACACAGAGAAACACCGCTGAAGAAGTTATTACACATCAGCCAAGAGGTAGTTCATAGCAAGTTTTCACACAGCTGCCTTAAACCCCTCTTCAAGAGAGTTTGTTAGAACTAATTCTTGCTATGGGCTAAAAGCAGGGATACAGAAACTTCTAAGGTCTGAAACATACAGCAGCCATCGAGGTAATTATGAAAACATTTTCCTGAGCAAGTACTAATTCCTGTGGGTGGTGTCAGATGTCAAACAGTCTCCATTTTCTACACACTGATTTTCCCTCACCTCCCTGACTGCTTTTTATGCACTGACTTTATATTGATACACTTCAACAGCATACTCTGGAGTACAGCAGGCTCTGTTATCACTCATCAAATAGGAAAGATGACTACACATACCTACAAACCTACATTTACATTTAGAATGCACAAGCAACTTCCAGTTCTTCAAGATTCTTTCAATTCAAATTATTTCATACTTTCCTATACTTCCATCTGCTTTGTGTAGATTAAACTACCACCTGATCTTTGTGATATAAGTTGGATTTTTCCCTTTTGAGGAAGGATGCTGTATTCTTTGAGCTGACGACTCAGTTGTACTTGGTTCAGTTATTCAACAACTCACACTTAAATGTTACCACTGCACCTCCTGCAGTGTGTACAACTTACTTCATGAACAGTTCACCAAGGTTAGCATTTGTTTTGAAAAATCACCCTGGTGAGACCTTAACGCAGCCCCTAAAGCACCTGGAGTCAGTGGAAGCCAGCAACTCTTTGAATGAGTAAACACCAGCAGAAGAGCTTCTCCACCAGCAGAAGAGCACTGTCACAGTGAAGAACACCATGGCACCACTGTGCACAGGCTGAATGGGCACAGCAGCTCGATGGGTCCCTGCAACTGCTGCTGCAGGAAGTTTCAAATAATGATTCAGTATTCCGCTGGCATTCAATAGGAGGCGCATGCCAAATACATTGAAAAGGTCATTCTTAACTGCCATCAGCTCCCAGTCTATTGCTTTTTAATACCTGGAATAAATTTTCTTTAATGCTTTTAAAATGTGTACCTTGAATTGTTGTGTCGCAGGATCCAAAGGATACTCAATAAGATAGGGATGATTACAACACTTCCTCAATAACATCATAATATTCTGCAGTTTAAGGTTCACCTCAGAATCCATGGGAACGCTCACTTCTACCACTGGCCTTGAAAAGATACAACATCTTATTAGTACTGAGAGTGTGCCCTTATTATGCTACAAATATTTGAGAGGGGAAAAAAAACCCTACAATGAAATCAAACAATGGAGTCACATGCTGTGACATGTCCTCAAAATCCCTTACAGTTTGTAAAGCTATTACTATACAAAATTTTTTTAGAGTGCCACACTTGGTAATGAAGGCATAACTGTTTGCCATTATTGATTTAAAATATAAAAGAGCAGTCAGTAGAAGTTAGAAGCAGAATTTGACTTGTGCAAGTCACCCAGTAGAAAAGGGACCAGAAGCAAGCCCTCACCAGACCACATGGTCACATTTCCTGGGGAGCAATGCTAAGATGTTCTAGAATCAGCTCTCTGCCTATCCCGATTTGGCCACATTGCAGGAATCACAATGAATACAGCTATTTACTCTCCAGCATTTAAGTACTGTCTCCAGTAAGGGAGATAAGGGATCCATGCATACCACAAATCTAAGACAAACACAGATTTAATTGTCTGTTCTCACAGGCTATACCAGACTAGAATAAAAATCTAGCAAAATAAACACCTCTCAACTTAAAGATTTTCCTTATGCCCAAGCAACTTTCAAGCAATTCAGAGCCACCAAGAGAAGGAAGAAGTGGAGGACATTTGGAGTGACGGTGTTTGTCTTTCCAAGTAACGGTTATGCTTGATGGGGCCCTTCTCTCCTGCAGATGGCTGAACACCTGCCTGCCCGTGGGAAGCAGTGCATTATTCCTTGTCTTGCTTTGCTTGCACGTGCAGCTTTTGCCTTCTCTATTAAACTGTCTTTATTTTAAACCACAGGTTTTCCAGCTTTTACCCTTCTGATTCTCTCCCCAACCCCACTGATGGAGCTGTGAGCGAGCAGCTGTGTGGTGCTTGGCTGCTGCCTGGGGTTAAACCACAACACAACTTCAGTGTCCTGAAGTTAACTGTAACTCTAATGAGCCAGTGAGTGATGGTACAATAATCACTGCAATCATGGCTCAGTGAATACCAGGTAAAATCAAAGAAACAAACCATAAAGCTACAAGGATAGTGAATAACTAAATGCCTTTCTTCCTGATCATTTCAGTAAGCAAAGCTCTGGAAGCAAACTAAGAGGGAGACAGACAGTACAACAAGAAAACAAAATATTTCAAGACAGGCACCTCTCTTTTTCTACTTCCTCTTGCATTTTGCTGATTAATTTTTCCAAGTCATCAGGTGAACCATTATGTTCTTCACAATAATCAACCACTTTCCGACTACGGCGTTTTGGTCGGCCTGTAGAGCTCAACTCAACTACTTCTTCCTGTGGGAAATGAGAACATTGCCATCAACAGCAGCCAGCTTCAGAATCAAAGGCCCGTGCTGATCCAAGAATTCCCAAAACTGAAAAGAGGCCTAAGTGATATGCATCATGCAACACGTATTTAGACTCAGCAGCTTAAATTTTGGCTATGTAGAATATGCAGCCAAATTGTTAAGGTCTGCAAGGGTAGATTTTGAAAGTTTCTGTTTGACTTTATAAAGCTACATTCATACATTACTGATTCTAAGCTGAAACTGTCAACTCTATGAAAATAGTGCTCTTTCTATCCCAAGCTACAAGTACTCAAGAACATATTTACACTTATATTGTTTTAGTTCTGTCACACAGGCCTATCACAGTAGCTGCCACTGAAATAGGTAACAAATAGATCAGACTAAAAATTTAAGGATAAAAGCAGGTTTAGTTACCACGGTCATGAAGCAGTACCCATATGGTTTTGCATACAAACTATTAAATGCAAGCACATTTCTTAACATCCTTATCAGTAGATACCTCATTATTTCCAAGCAGTTTCCTAATGGTGCGATTGACAATGGCAGTATAGAAAGTCTCCTGCTTCTTTGCCAGCGGTGCATACACCACAACTTCTCTTTTAGGAGGAACCTCAAGAGCAACATCTGATTTCAGCCTTCTCAGTAAGAAAGGTGTCAGAATCTGAAATGGTGAGCAGATGCTACAATCACTCAAAGCTGTCAACACAGCTAGTTTAAAGAAAACAAGACAACAACACAGAAGCAGGCCTACTGATGTAATGCTATTTTGCCAATTTAAAGCAAGAGAGTTAATCTGCATATGTATTCAGTTTTTTAATACGTATGCTGACTCAACATTTTCATGCACATGCTGGTACTAACATGTGTTGAAACAACACATCCCGTGACATTTTAGAAATTCTGAAGTGCTTAGTAGGAGTGCAGTGGTAACTATGTTACAGACTTACAAATTCCAGTAACTGAAAGTAATTTTATTACAAAACTGCTCATTTTGTTTGTTATTTTCTTAAATCAAGTTTTTCTGAAACATCCAAAACCTTTAACCAAAATAAATCAATAGTCATCAACAATTATACATAGAAGTTACATCTTAGATCCCTCATCAGGTTATAATGGAAAAATGATAGGTTTGTAAGCATTTACTTCCACACACTCTGTTAAAAAAAAGAGCTTTAAGTGTAAATTTGAAGACAGCCGTATTATATAACTAGTTTTTCAAAAGGTATTCTGCTCAACTGAAAGTTACATAAGTTCTCTAAAAGTTATCTTTTAACAAAATAAATAACTGATTAAATGTCTTGGTGAACGGAAGTCTGTAACTGCAATTAAGTTTGACTAAACTCAATTCAGTTCCACAAACAAAAATTAGTGGCTATCAAAGAGATATATTGTTCCTTTAGCATTTGGAAGTGCTGTAAAGATTGAAAAAAACACCCCACAAGTCTAAGGAAGTCTAAAAGTACCGCAATAAAAACCTCACACCAGAATTCAGCATCACAAACAAGATCTTGACACATGACACGAATGGTCAATGTTACAACTATATCACAAAAAAATACAAAACGAAGGAAAAATGAAAACCTGATGCAGCATATGCAAGATGTTTTGCTCCCTTTCTTTAGCAATAAGATCTTCAGCAGTTTCTGTAATGCTGGTAATATCAAACCAGGATTCGAAGCTATAAAAAAAAAGCAAGGAAAAAAATAGCTTACTTCATAGCTATTATTCTTCATCATTTTAGTATCTATTCTTCTCTTACCCTTTAAGAAAAAAAACTGATTAAAAAAATAAAGCACTCACATCCATCATGAATAGAAGGTGTACAGGAGGAATTTCTGAAATACCTGTCAATTCAGAAGCTTCAGGTTTTACATGATTTGTAAAAATACTCTACTAGTTGGAATATTCATTATCATCTATTATATTCCATCTAGGTTATATAGCTTTTTCCTAAAACTAGTCTAAACACTGTTTTGGCAATGCTCTTCCACCTGACCCCCTACTGCTGCAGAAAATGATCTGTGGGTCCTGTGCCTGCCCACCTCACACAGCTTCATCCAGAATCTCAAAGCAGCACCAGGCATTTGTGATAAAACAAACATCTCTTACAGCAAATATTCATGTCTTAGGTCACAATTGAGCTTCCACTATCCAGGGAGACGAAGATTAATTCCTTCCTCTCTTAAGCTAAGTGTGAGGCAAGACACATTTCAAAGCCTTTGCCACCAAACAATCCGACTGAATTACAACCATGCCATAAAACAGCTCTTCACATGCTGATAGGTTTAATAATTACTGAGTCACAATAATACTCAAACAGAATAAACAGAAATAGATTCCACCATCAGATTGCAACTTACCTTTTCAAATCATCAAACACATCTGGCAACAGGAAGTTAAGCAACGACCAAAGCTCTGCCAAGTTGTTTTGCAGGGGTGTACCAGTCAACAGGAGTTTATTGTCTGCATTAAATCGTTTCAATTCTCTGATAAGGCGGCAGTTCATATTTTTAATCCTGTGACCTTCATCTACTATCAAGTATTTCCAGTAGCAGCTCTACAAAAATCAAGGGCATTTCAGCAAATTTTAGCTTTATTCCATCTAAACAGGTGTCAGATTAACTAAGAAGCACTAATAAGAATGTTTGATATTGCCTGTAACAAAGGTTTTATTTACTGCTTTTCACTTTGCCAAACTAACAGAACTGAGCCCAAACAGTTAATGCCACACATCTGCTCCATGGTGACTACCTTTTAGAAAGCTTAGGTGGTTAAAACAAAACTTCTACAAGAACCTCATCTTGCTGAAACAACCACTGGTGATGTTAACCACAGTATTTATACACTAAGTACAGCTTTTACTCTAAACATCCTTAACCATCACCTACAGGAACGTAACAAAAAGAGCAGGTATGCTGTAACTATCTGCTTTTAGAATAAGGTTCTGTTTGAAGAACTTAAGCATTAAATTGCAGAGCTACTCCTACCAAGGAAACAGAAGTGAATGGCAATATACATGCTACAGTATGAAACTGATTCTACAGGCAGCATGTGTTTTTTTTTACCACGATCAAAAGCAGTGCTATCAGCACAACACAGTCCTAGGGCTAAGAGAACTCTGATACCTGCAGGGCATTTCTGTCTCGCATTGCTATTTCAAAGGAAGTAATGACCACAGGATAGATTTGCAGTGATCCTTGTCTTCCGTGAATTTTACGAACCAGTTTACGACGCTCCTGCTGAGCTCCGTGATAGAGCATTAGTGGAATCTGTAAAAAAAGAGGTTACAAGTCAGGACTACAATGCCCATTTTAAACTAATGGGAAGACAGCAGAAATACTGAGATCTCTTACAAGAATGCTGTAAATACATAGCAAGTCACTGCACAGTTTGTAGAAACCACATAAACAACTACAATTAAAATTATGTTCTATATAGAGAAAGTTTCAAGGCAAAGAATTAGAATAGAAATTTAACAATTTGTGCTTTTAAACCTAAGGAAGAAGAAAAGTCTCCATTTCTTTTACCTCTGGAGTAAATCTCTTGAATTCAGACATCCAATTTGGAAGAGTAGACAAAGGACCACATACTAAGAATGGACCAGGGACCCCTCGCTCCACCATCAGTGCTATTGTTGCAATACACTGGATTGTCTTCCCCAGCCCCATTTCATCAGCTAAAATGCCATTAATACCATTTTCCCAAAGCATCTGCATATTAAAAAAAAAAAAAGGAAATGCAAAATAATCAACACACATTTGGAAAAAACGAAGATCTTTAGGAATGTAACACCTGTGGAAAGTCTCTACTAGGTCCATTTTATATTACAGATGAAGATGATTCTCCCTATTATAAAAATAAATCCAAGCATCTTGTAAATGCCAGATATTCTCAGGTAGATTTATGCATTCCTAGCCAACTAAGTGCCTGATGAGGGCACAAAAACCAGAACAGTATCAAAGGAATGTATGTAACTTAGTATTGCATCAGAAAGCACTTTAACTGCAAGTACAGCTTGCATTATCCAAGGTTTTACTCATCCCAGGTCCAAAACTTCACTTAGCTCTGCTCGCCAAAAGACCAAATGACTATGCTGACATTTCACTGGTATCTATTCAAGGAGCTCCTGTAGTGACCTCACCACAAGAAAAAGGTGCACTTCCTGGCCAACACAGCCACCTGCTCCAGCCAAAGTTCTTGGTGCAGACACTGCCTACTCTGACAAATAACAGAGCAACCTCTCACAAAAGAACAGAAAGACACAGAAGTGCTGTTGGCCGCTCTCTACTGTTCAATAAAGACACATAAAAAGGTTACTATAACTGAGGGCCCAACTAAGGAAACTGGTTTTCCCTCCAGAAGAGGCCTGTCTTCACTAGGCACTTTCCAGTAACAGAAGTGAGTGAGCAAGTTTAGTGGCACTCACTTGAGGCTGAATCTAAGCCTGTTGAAACAGACTGTACATGCCTGTAGGGAAGAAAAACAGAAAGAAAAAAAAAAACTAAGAGAAATATGAGATCAGAAGCAGAATTAACATTAGTTTTGACTCTTACGAATTTTTTAATTTGGCTTGCATGCTGAAACAGGTATAAGTTAAAAATGTATGTGGGTAATTTTGATGGCAAGTTCCTACAGTTTTTTTATTTCAGAGGCCAAAGACATAACATTTTTAACATAGTTTGTTAATATGACTAGTTAAGACTGTAAGATACAGAGAATGAAAATTCATCTGTGTCAAGCCTGCAAAGGTAATAGGTCTTTGAATACCTTCAGGCTAGGTATTGAAGCCCCTGAGAGAGCAAAATAAGACTGTCCCTCAGTAGGATGTACAGTCCTTCTGCTTTTACAAACTCTTTGTAAGAAGAGGTTGAGTTGAACAAGAAAAGAGAGGGAAAAAGGGAAGATGGAGAACACCAGCCAGAAAGTCTAAAGAAAGGCTTAGAAACACCAATATCCTCCCCACAATGAAACATATTATTTGCTGTTTGATAACTTTTTCATAACACCAGATTCTTGTATCTTATAAAAGATCATAAATAATTCTCTCCTCTTCAACTTCCCTGTACCAACTATGACCACAGACTTCTAATCTTTTCCCCTCCATATCTGTTTTCAATCAGCAGCAATTCTGATCAAATTCAATTGCATCCATACCCTTAGCCACTCCATGCCTTCCACTTGGTACCACCTCATTACACCACCAGTAAAAATCTTTGGCTGCTGAAAAGGCACTGGTTGTCCATTAAATTTTCGCACTGGATCAAGAAATTGCTTGGCACTGTGTCGTACAGCTTGACACAATCTGTCCTTAATGACACTGTTTGAGTCTCTATTTTTCTGCAGGTCTTCTGGTTGCAGGTTGTCAGCAGAGCTTTCATCCTGTAGAAGGAAGGTCAAGGAACATGTGACAAGTGGAATGCACATCAAACCCTGCAAAGACATACTTCTTCCCAATTTACACCAGGTTAAATGTGCAGTGAAGTAATTCAGTCTCTGACACAAAGACTTCCTTTGAGTTAACTGCCAACTCAAGAGTAGACTTTAACTACTTTATAAGACTAGACTTTTCTCCTTTATAATTCAAGGGCAGTGACAGCTACTGAAGCTATTTGGCTTATAATTTGCTACCTGTAAAAGTAAACAGACTTAAAACCTTCCTCACAGAGGCTGGCATTCAATACAGCTATTTCCCTTCTGTAAGCAGAAGGGCTTTCCTTTCTGTAAGATGCTCTAATTCACACTGTGCATGCAGCTCTTGAACTACAGAAGCAAAAAAGAGACCTCACCTGTTATCTCCACGCTTGACTGCTTAAAAATTACTTTCTTAAGGTCTTAAACACCTACACAAATATTTTTTAATAAATTCCTTTTTATTTCTGAAGCTACTAGCAATCTATAAATACCTTCAAACTCAGCTTCTAAAAAATAAAAGTTTTCACCTTGGATTTCTAAAATAAGCATTTAAGGGCATTCATTTATACCACCTTTCTAAATTTTAATTCAGGACTTCAATAACTAGCAAAGATGTTTACTTACATGTAAAGTTTAGAGATACACTACAAAATATAAAAAGCCCTCCCTCCTTTTGGGCTTAGCACTCTTAAACTGCAATAATATGTGTCAACATACCTGATTTTCCACTTTACTTTTTTTTGCCACTGATAATATTTCCTGGAAACAAATGGGAAAAAAAACATGTTTATGTGCTTTTCATCCTTAAAGGCTACTGTAACTTGTATTTAATGTAATCTCTTCATTCATCTTTCAATCTGGATATACTCTAAAAAGCTTTCCATACAACATCATTAATCATATAAGTGACTCTAAAACAAGACCACATACCACGCAGTACATTTCAATTACAAAGGGTAGATGAAAATTCAATTGGATACGTAGACTCTTCACAGCTTGCCTCCCTAAAGACTTGAAAAAACAAAAGAATATCCAACCTATACAGCTGTGACAACACTGCTTGTAACACAGATCTTTGCTCACAGATAGACTACTGAAGGCTGATAATATCTGGTAGCAATGTATGAGAATGGAGTGCTCTGAAATATGGGTGTCACAGAAATTGGCTCACCCATTAAAAGTTGTGCTACAAAAATCCAGATCAGCTATTTACAGTTAAGGCATACCTCTTTGGACATAATTTCTGATATGTTGTATGTCCCATCTTCTCTTCCTCTCTTCTTTTTTGCACCTGTAAGGTAACATTTGAGTAATATTTATACAATGCATTGAACATGAAGGAAATCAAACCCACCAGTACTGAAAAAGGCAAGGCCTAATACATTACCTGATTTCTCCTCTTTGCCATCAACTGAGTTTTGACCCTAGAAAATAAATCATAGGAAAAAGTTAATGATCTTATGCATCTCTAACTATCATGCCACAGATAAAAAGATGTAATGAGACTCCAACCATTACCGTTGAAAGTTTCAAGAACATTTCTACTATTAAACAGTTTTCAAAAACACAGACAAAAAAAAAATCCTGCTTAGTTTTTCTTGTTACTTATTCACTATTTTGGCTGAAGAAAGCAATCATTGCTAAAACAAAGAACTCCTCATGGCAAATTAAAACCATTTTCTAATAATAACTAGTCAAAAACATTCCCTAAAAATGACTTTCATGGTATACAATTTTTAAGCACTTTCAAACAGTCTTACTACAGTTAAAATAAATATGGTATATTACGTAGATCCTGCAAGACAAATACTGGACAATCAAACTTACTAATTTTACTTACCTTGATCAAAAGTAACATTGTAATTTCTCAGACTTTCACTTAGCAACTTGCATAAAGTAGCTACTTAATCTTACCTTGGCAGATTTCAACATCATCTCTCTCTTTTTTTCTAACTTCTCTTTCCTCCTCTGTTCCTAAACAAAATAAAAACCACACATGCAATTCTTATCTGTCCGTAACACCCACAAGAGTACTATCCACTACAGAAGGGATAGATTACATTGCTAATACCAAGCTCCATGTACTCTACAGACTTTGTTTCTGCAACCCCACGAAGTTTGTTCTGATGTAGTTTATAAAATAAAGCAAAATTTGGACAAGTGCCACTGCTCTGAACTGCTTGTCAGTAAATACTTTAAACATTTAAACACACTAATTTAGAATGACCTGAACAAAAATATTCCCAATTGTAAACTCCTGAAGATTACATCTACTGCAATAAGTTTTCCATTTATCCAACTTCTACATGCTACATATTCATTGCAGAACAGACAGCAATGTAAGTAGCCTAGAATGCCTTTAACAAAGAAGTGCTTTCATGTCTTGAAGAACTTAAGATTTTAATTCCATCTACTATTTTTACTTGCTGGAAGCAAAAGGATCCTGAAGAAAGTAAAAGACCTTGGTATTTATCAGATGGAGCAAGATTTAGTATGAAATACGCATTCTAGCAATACAATAACCATGAATTCGAGCTGACAGTTAAACTAGAGGAGTATTTTGGACAGGAGATTCCTGTAGTCTATCAGTGTCCCTTTTCAGAAAATGCTGTTCTTAATCTTCTCCCTCTCTCAAGCATAAAATCTTGCAAGCTTACCCATAAAGGTACAGTTAAGAAAGTCAAGACAAAGCTTGAGGGATTAGATACAAAAGAAGACAGGTAACACTGGTTTATGGAAGGTCTTGTTTGGGAACAGCATGGTCTCAGATCACTGTGTTTGAGGGAGGCCTAAGTTAGCATCTTGAAGGTACATCTCATCCTCAGCTTTCAGTTAATAACACAAACAAGCTACTCAACTTCCTAGCTGTCAGCTCTTTGCATCTTCTAGCCACCCTCCAAGTTTTCTAGCTCCCTTAAACTTCAGTTCTTATTTCAAATTACTCAGCTTTCTCTGCACTCAGGCCAAAAGAACTGTAAATGAATCAGTGCCACCTTTACACTGTGACTTTAAATTATAATTTATGTTCTTCCATATCTAATTCATCTTTTAACTCACAGAACAAATTCTGAACACTATGTAAAGCATCATGTCATTCCTGTGCAGTAGGTTCCAGTACATTTTAACGTTACTAATGCAATCTTAAAAACATTTTTACTTCAAACAGCTGGATGGAAAAAAACCCCAAACAGACAGCACCTTAAGAATCCCCAGTGCAGACAAGAACACACCTACCTCTAGCTGCTGCTGTTCCATTTTGGTTAGCAAGAATTTGGAATAGATGTTGCTTTTTTCGAGCAAATGTTGAAGCCTCTTATAGCGCATTTCACTTGATTCCCTGTCCCAAGAAGAGCGAGCCTGGCCAACAAAAAGAGATGTCAAGCATTTACAGATACAATTGTGATTATACTGAAGAACCATTCCTTGTGTTAAAAGCGTTAACTCTGAAGTGTCTCACACACAGACCCTTTTCCTTCTAGCCATCATACATCTATGATTTGTGACTGTATGGACTCACACATAGCTATGAAGTGCTGTAAGATCAAAGTAATTGAGAGTTGCATTCACTTGCATATGCACCATACACACTCCCAGTATAGCAGCACATGGCATTCCAGGGCTCAAAGATGCCTCAACTCCAATTTATAGATTTAGACCAAAATGAAATCTCAGTTTATTTGTAGTCTGAAAAATTTGTGAGGGAAAAAAACCCTACCTGGTAAACCTTAGCACATCTTCTTAGTATTATTATATCCCTTCACGTACACTTACACCAAGTTAGTTTCTCATGAAGAACAAGATATACAGCTACAAAACTATCAGAGTTTTACAGAGCTCAAGTCAATTCCCAATATGAAAACAGGAACTTCTGCTCACTTGGCTTACAAAATCCACACGTGGTTTTCAAAGTAACTGCTGTTGAATTAGCCAGGGCTGTGAATTAAGAAGTTTGCAAACTACTCTTTAAAAAAGAAAAGACCCAAGATCATTGAGTACTGCCAAGTTACTACTAAAACCACTAAACCAAGGATGCCTGGAAGTGGACATCTATGACACCTATGTGCTTTTTGAGTGCTGCTTCCACCACTCCCCCAGGCAGAGTGTATCAGTGCTTGATCACCCCTTCAGTGAAGAAAATTTTCCAAGAATTCCCATCTAGACTTCCCCTGGCTCAGCCTAAAGTAGTTTCCTCTTGTCTTACTGCCGGTACCTGGAAGAAGAGACAGACTCCCTACCACGTGCCTACAGTAGTTGTAGAGAATGAAAAGTTTTAAATTAGCATCTGCAAGAGAAACCCAGAGAGACAAGATGCAGGGCTTTACAAGATGCTTATCTATGTCATTGCCTTCAGAAGAAACACTGGGGGAATGGTGAGCCAAGACACAGAAAAACAAGGGACTCTTCTGAAACTAAATACAATAATAGGCGAGAAAATGGGTTATTTCCTGAATCATGGCTCAAACTGTGAGACACTGAAAAGGTGAAGAATGTCTGTCTCCCCAGAAATCAGAACTTGATTTTCTCCAAGTAATTCCAATCAGGTAGCAATCACCTTGTTCTTTTAAGAGAGGAATATCTACCCCCACAATTTCTCTAAGGGAGGAGATTGCATTCTTGTGATTTTCTTTGCTTCTGCTCTCCCCAGTCCAGGTTTTTACCTTCATATGACAAGCACCTGAGCTCAAAAAGATCAACTCTTGATGGCAATGCCAAGAGAGAATATAATTAAAATTAATCTACTTTTTCAGTAAATTGCTATTGCTCACTTTTTATTGGAGTGAACACAGCATCCTTATTTGGTCAAACTGAAGGACTGTTTCCTCAACCAACTTTAAAATTTTTAAGCGGAAAAAAGAAAACTCCAAGATGAACAGCAATTAACTCTAATGAAATCTCACTATGCCTTCTGATTCAAGCCTTCAAGCCTTATGACAAGGGGTTCTTTTCCCTTTTTGACTGAAAAGGTGAGAAACTTGCCACTCTTTGTCACCACTCTACATTCACATGTATTTGCGCAGTGGTATTTCACCATTAACCCTCAAAAAGAACTGGCAACTCCTCTGATGAACTGCTGTACAAATCACCTGGCAGAGGGTTTGCCCAAGTGACAAGGAACAAAAGCTGCCCCCGAGTAAGCCTGTGGTAACTACAGGAGTAAATCCCTTGGTCTGACTGGCCCCCAGTTGCACAGGGAAAAGGTGATAAAGCACACAGGACAATGGAGCTATATCCTCGCCAGAGGTAAGTCCTGTGGATTCCCAAGAAATGGAGGATACAAAAAACCCCACATTATAGCATCGTTATAGAAGTGGTCGTTGTGAAAGAAATTAAAATTTTAAGTCTTTAACTCAATAGCTCCTGTGCAATGAGAAAATCTGCCCTACAAGGGTTTCCTCCCTACCTTCCAGAAACATTACTCTAACTTGTCTTAGAGAAAGGAAAAAGAGTAATCAAAATTAGTTCCAGGCCTTAAAGAGTGGTATTTTTCAGGCCCTTAATGTGTCAGTTCTTAAGATAGGGGGAAAAAAAACCCTCACCTAATTTCTCTGCTATACTGAGTAATAGCATTAGTTCCTTGAATGAGATCTTTAAGGTCCCTTCCAACCCAAACCATTCCGTGATTCCTTAGAATACAATTCCCCAAGAAGCATTTAGAACAGTTCTTTCAAGCTTATATTTCCTCATGTCTGAAACACAATATGAATTATCATGTTATCAGAATACTATATAAGGGATCAGCATACGTCTAGAAGCATCATGCTCTCATGTTCTCATTCCAAAACAGACTGGTTAGCATCAACCAGTGCTTAACATCAACCTTTGAAAACATTCTCAGCAAGAGGGAAAGGAAACATAGTCATGATTACATCACTTGCGGTGGGGAGGTACCATTTCCCCGAGGCAGCCTTTATTTCCTGTAACACAGTCAAACCAAGGGACTCAAACCAAACACAGCGTCCCAGTTTGATCACATGGATCAGGAGAAGCGTGATCAGGTCACAGCTCCCACACCACTGAGTGCAGGGAAGCGCACGAGTGCAGACCAGGACAGTGACTGGCATAAACCTGATCCTGGTGAGCTGGGCTTTCTCAGCTAGACCACTTCATCAGTCCTGCATAAACTGTACCTGCTGCTGAAAGAAACATAACCAGCCTTATTTCTGGAAAGGATCTGCAGAACTCTACTCAGGCCGTTTGGCTGGTGAGGGTTTTTTTAACCAAGGAGGGAAAGAAGTGTTATGTACATGTTGAGAAGCAAAAACAGAAAAGTTTTGTCTTTAATGTTTCAGACAGATATTCAAAGGAATGCGAACTTACTACCCTTTTTGAAATCAGCTCACTTTATAAGCTTTATACCTCACATTTTTAGGCTCAAAACGATAAAAGCAAAATTCTCACTGTAAATTTCAACGCGTATAAAATGCAGCAGGCTTCTCCCTAAGCGCAAGAGTTCACTGCTAGTCTTTAAAAACAAAAAGAAAAGTGAAGGCCCCCGGTGGATGATCAAAAGGCGCCTATACACCACAGCATGACCTTTATCAGCCCCTCACGTTTGTTTGTTTTGAAACCCAAGGAGCTGCACGGCCCCGGTCCCCAGGCACCCGACAAACCCCGCAGCCCGCGGGGACCCTGCCGCCGGGCGGGGCCGGCCGCCCCGAGGCGCCCCTCACCTTCTCCAGCATCTGCCGCTCCTGCTCCAGCCCCGCCGCCTCCAGCTGCTCCTCTTCCTTCAGCATGGCCGGCGTGATCACCGCCGCCTCTGCCTGCTCCCCCATCTCGGCTCCCAGCGGTTCTGCAACGAGCGCACGGTTACGCACGGTTACTCACGATTATCCACAATTACTCACGGTCACCCCCGGCCGTGCCCCGCGGCCGCCCCTCACCCTCACTTCTGCCGCCG
>VXBQ01001309.1:359975-519624 GCA_013400175.1 Phainopepla nitens | reverse complement strand
TCCCTCCTGCCGCCGCCGCCGCCCGAGTTGCGGGCGGGCATTGCCCCGCTCCCGCGCGCGCCTCCCCGCCCGCCTCGCGAGAACGAACCCCGCGCGCTGCCCCAGCCACGCGAGAGGCGCCGCCGTTCTCGCGAGGCCGCCCGCTCCGCCCCCGGCCTGGGCGCGGCCATCTTGGCTCCTGGCAGGCGCCGGGNCCATGGAAAGACTGGAAGTGGCACTCGGTGCCGTGATCTAGCTGCCAGGGTGGCATTCGGCCACAGGTTGGACTCGATGGTCCCAGAGGACTTCTCCAGCCTGAAGGGTTCTGTGGTTCTGTCCCGCTCCCTCTGCCGGTGCCGTCGCTGCATCGGCAGCTGGGGACGTGGCGCGGGCTGGTCGGCTCCAGCACGGGCCTGCGGGCTGCCCTGGACGTGGCCGGGTGTGCCACGGGAGGGCAGCGGCACGCTGGAAACCCGGACGGGAACGCGCCTACGCCAGCCGACGGGAAACCCTCTTTCCCAAAACAGGCACTACGTTGAAATAAATATTTCCAGTGTTCAGAGCACACACACTTTCGCTCCACATAAATAACACACAAGCTGTCAAAATAACAGGGCTTATCGCTTCAGATGCTGTGCTGGTATTTGCGCTTATTTGTCAAACGAATCACTATTTTAAATTAGCTCCGCGCATATGGCAACCTGCGCCAGGAGACCTGGAAAGGGGGAGGAAAAGCAGCAGAGAAAGGCAAACAAGTCTAGTAATAACTGAGGTGGATGGCATTCTTCTCATTCCCGAAGCCTGACAGGCCGATTCTGGATAATGTGGTTTATGGAAAAGTGGTTCTGTTCTCCAAGGCATAGTTCAGAGGTTAACCGGAGATGGTTCTGTATCCATTTGAGGGAATGTTAGCAGGGAGTAATGTTATTAATCCCAAATAAAGGTATTTTCTAGGCATGGTGGCAATCAAATGCACCTTTTTCAAGCCTCTATTTCACTTGCAAATATTCTCAAGACATCATAGTGAATAAACAAAAAAAACCCCCTTATTTTCTATGACACCTTTCATTCTGTAAAACCTAAAGTGCTTTCAAAACTATAACATTAAAGTTGCAAAAATTGCAAAGATTTTGTCTGAGATAGGAACGCTAACACCTCTACTACTTTAACAAAAAAAAAACAGCATTAATTCTTTCCTTCCCAGAAATTATTCTTATCCAAAGAGAATAAACCTCTCAGTAAAATACATAACAGAATACAAATGTTCCATCTCACTCTTGTGTCCATACATGTTATTTTGTAACATCATTTAAGCTTTTTTTAGAATTGTGAGACACACTTACTCCACCTTACCTCATATTATCACTTAAATGAGATGGCTTTGTTTGAGCCATTTCCTGCTCTGCCCAACACCTTGTCAGCAAGCAATTTGGGATGGGAAGGGATTTGTCTGTGGGTAGTGGCATTGTGGCTCCGTGTGGGTGGCTCAGCATCACGACTGCCATTCATTTTTGCAGGGACAGGCTGTGCTGCTGAGCAGGGACTCTCATCCTCCCTCCCATCACAGCTTCTGTGGCTGCATCCACGTCCCTGTCCCATGGACCTCCCACCATGCCCTGCAGCACGAGAGGGGCCCTATGAGCTTCTAGGAGAGTATTTATTTGCCTTTGTGTGCAGCCTGTTTCTGTGTTCAACTAGTTGTAATTTAGGTCTAGAATATTATTTTCCCTGTTTATTAGTAAAAGTCATTAGGAAAAAATTGAGATAAAGATGATTAGCCATCTCTTTGGTGACATTGTTTTATCCAACACTCGCAAAACAGGATGAAGTGAAAGCTTTGTAAAAAACAAAGCCTTTTTAAAAATGTTTCAGATAAATGCTACCAGATCAATCAGTTGTGGTTGAAACCTGTTGGACACATACCATTGTCTGTTTTTAACATCCCACAGAGAGACAGACACATAGAAGGGGAGTGTGCAAAAGACTCATGTCCAGTCTTGCAGACAAGGGCAATTAGCCTGGCTTAGCACACGTGAGTAAGGTGATGTCAACAAACATCCTCCTCCAGATCCACCAGATTCCACTACTGTGGAATGAGTATGTGCTGCTTGTCACTGCTCCCTCCTCTCCAACTGCTCTCAAGACTGAGATCAGTATTTCATATTAAAAGCCTGTGGTAACAAGGGGAATAAGGCAGTCCTTATGTAAATTGTTCATGGCATAGATTTTTAGAAATTTGGAACACGGCTATTTCTCCAGCAAAAGATATTAAATGGGCAGAGCTGAGAGAACCTTCCACAAGTGTAGCAAGATGCAAAAATTTATGTCTCCATGGCATAAATCTTCATTCACTGCTTTGCTCAAGCAAAGAAATTGTAACATGTAGCTTCTATCCAGAAGCAATTTATTTAACTCATTAATCAGTGACTTATTACTGCAGTGCAGAAAGTCACTGGTCCATCAGCTTTTGTTTCAGAAGATGAAAGTCCCTCATAACACACCTGGACGCTTCTATAGTCTAATGCAAGGTGCAGAGAAAGATGAACCTAGTGGCACAGAGGGGGCTGGGGGAAATTACAGTGCAAGAGAGCAGATAAGAGTTAGAAAAATGCAGATTGTAAACAAAGACGTTTCTGTTCTCTGATCGGCCAAGTGGCTGCTGCTAAGTCACAGTAACCCTGGGTTGTCACCTTTGAGTTTTACTTGTCATTCTGGTATGCAATACAAGAATGTGTGTTGTTTCATCATGGCTCCTTGCCTGCACAGGTTACCTAATTAATTTACTACAAACTATAAAAGTAGTTCCTTGTACTAATTGCCTTGTCTGATGGATGACCAAAGAGGAAGTTGGGACTTTGAAACAAGATGATTTTCTTTAGATGATAAAAGTGAGACGTACAAATTCAGGCTATTTTGTCCTTGTCTTATTCCCTCACAATATATGTAACAAAGCTTTCCTACTCCTGATAAAATGAGAAAGTCTCGAAAACACTCCAGCAGATAGCAGTAGATCCCTGACATTTGCTCACTGATGTTCAAATTTAATTTTTTTTTCTTTCTTTTTTTCATTGTTGTTGTTTGTTTCTTTAAGAATTAAAGACTGCTAAAATACAGTAGTAGAAGCCAAGGAGACTGGTTGCTCTTGTTCAAAGTAACAAACATTGTTATGAGTAAAAGAAATACTATACCAGGACTCAATTCTCCATCCACGAGCACAATCTTCAGGTAGTCAGAAATTTCAGAGATCAAGCCTAGTGGATTGGCAAGTTTAACTAAAACTCCTGTAACTAAAAGTTATACATGGGGCTGGGAGATGTATAGGAAAAAAATTAGGGAAGTGTCTGGGGTCTCGGCAGGTGACCAGTGTGCTGTATATTCATTAACACTAGATGGCTGCACAGTCTCCTAGAAACTGCGGTTGTCTGCAGGTTTGATTTTGCAGCTTGTGCGCCTGAAATACACACGGTGAGATGTGTTGATCAGTGGAGTGCGTTTGTGTGCCAGCCCCTCTGTGTTAGCACGCAATCCAGTTCTCTGAGCTGGCAGGCAGAGCTGCAGGATGGGCATTTGCTGACAGCTGGACTTAAGCATCCCACCAACTGACATGAATATCACGCTGTGGTGGGGCAGCCTTCCTCCAGATTTCCTGTGCCCCTGTCACCAGGAGCTGAATGACATGTGAAGCAACTCCTGAGATACTCATTTCCAACCTGGCCTTTTGAGGAACCTGATATTCCCGTAACTGCCAGGCAAAGGGTGGAGTATGCAGAGGGAGGCAGAAACCTCTGTGGCCATCCAGCTTTAATCAGCCATATTTGTTTGTTTACAAGGACATCTAAATAATACCACCCACCATTCTGTTCGTCAACACCCCAAAGATTTCCAGCATACAGCTCTCAGGTTTCTAGCTCCTGATGCAGCACACAGCCTGGACCAGACAGAGCAGGATTAGGGTTGTCAAGCAAAAGGATTGATAGCACGATGTAACACTTCAGCAGGTAGTCAGTTCTCTTGAGGGGCAGGATCCTTCCTTAAAGGATGCTGCAAAAGTGACAAAATAATTACCATATAACTGACAGTTTCAGTGAGCTCTTAAACTGGTGTTTGAATACACAACTTTTATTCATATATTACATGAAAGATTGCTGGTGTTTTCTCACCATGGCCAGGTCTGGATGTTTCAGCGTCTCTGCCTGTAACTGACAATACAACATCTGCTGAGAAATGACAGTTTTATCCAGCTCATCACCTAGTCCAAATCTTTCAAGGATAATTTCTGTCAGCAATGTGTTCCCTGGCTTACATTTGGGTAACTGTCACAAAATCCCCATCTAGTTTCTCTGCCCATAATTGTTTGGCTCTGGTCTTTGCAATGGTTTGTGGCTGCACATCCACGCAGGCACCAAATTCATGCACAATGAGACCTAATACCTTCTGCTTCAAAATTATATTCTGCTCTCCCTTGACATGTATGCATACTAGGATCAGAGCTTACAGCTTTGTTTCAAGGCACCCCAGGAAGGTAAGGTGGAACCAAACCCTGGAAGGCACCTAACCATGTAGCACAAGGCTCCTCCCTGGTATGTAAATGCTTGTGGCTGCAAGAAATTATGTTACAGCTCAGGCAGAGAGAAAGAGCACAGAAATTCTTCTGTGCTTTTAGTTTGCTACCTGCCCATCACTCTTGCCAATTTGCCAGTGAAGCCTGGAGATCCTAACATTCCACCAGCTGCAGCCTGTGACCCACTGAATGTTGGAATTCACAAACTAAGGGACCTGGAAAAGCTGATCACAGGATGCAGCTTTGCATGTGCTGCACAGCAACCCACAGAGGTGTGAGCTCAGTGAGTCCTCACCTCAGTTTGAACATGCCAACTCCCTGCTTCTCCCCACAGTCAGAGTCAGCTCTAACCAGGAATGATTACATTTTTGAGTGTCACATGAGACAAGGAACTCTAAGTCACACTGAAAAAAAAACCACCCCTTGTGAAATTTTGCTGGCAGCAAAGGAAGGGCACAAACATCTGTGAGCTCAATGTATACCAAACATGCATGTTGAAATCTTACTACAGGTTGAGAGCACAGAGTAGGGAGACATATATGCACAGGTAAACATAGCACTAATAACACAAGAGTGATCAGAGCACCACAACGTTCACAAAACTCTCCATGGGTGATAAATCAGCTCCTTTTGTGGGTTTTGATCTCAGGGAGTCAGCTGTATCCGATGACAGCTGGTTTGCATGAGACAATCCGCCTTGCCTTTGGTAACTCCTTCAGAACTGGGCTAGCAACACTATTTATCACCAGATAATGTTTTTTACTCATCTCATCGTCATTCCAAATATCAGAAAATGCTGCACAATTAGCAAACCCATGGCTTTACCCCAGCGAACAGGAGGGCCAGATTCATATTCACATTGCCTTCTCCAAGGTTTCTAGAACCACAGTCGTGGTGGAGGGATCTGTCAGGGTCATTAAGAAATTTTTTTTTCCCCAGGGATAGTCAACACCATTAATAAGCTTAGACTGTCCCTAGGGGAATCTACTTGCTACAAGGGTTGCCTGCGATTGTACTAACTAATGTGATTTATTTGTGTTTTGCGATATAGGACCCAAAATTCACTTAGTTCACAGCACACAGACAATAAAGTTACTATCTCACTTAAAATCCCATTCCTTCTTATTCTTCCATGCTTAGTTTTTGCTGACTCATAAGCAACTTCCACTGTGCAAGAATATGTTGATCTTCAGCAACAGGCAACAGCATACACAGACACAGAGTCTCCAGCCTAGTAAGTCTAGCATGTGTCAGAGATGTGGGATCAGGCAGCCACAAATGGCTCCCTGCAGCCTTGGTGGGGTGAAGAGCCCAGCCCTTAATACACGCTTTTAGCATATCTGCTGAGAAGTGAAACTCCCTTCCCTCACACTCACCACAGCACAAAGGTATTTTGAATCCTACAAAAGGCATGCCAAAAATCAAATTTTTCCATCAACAGAGAAAATGAGGAATGTGTGTATCTGGTCCGTTGGGCTCAAAGAGGGAGATGATTAATCACCAGCAAGGGAGGATGACTGTAAATGGCAAGTCAGCATCTCTAAGTATTTTGGTTTTCCTCCCCATATCCCTTTCTCCTTCTAAAATGAATTCTAAGAGATTGTTTACAGTAGAGTCCCCTCTGCATGCTTTGGCATCTTGTCTGAAGTCAGCAAGTCACATCCTTTCTGCCAGCATTCAGAAAACACTGGTCTAGAAAACAGAATCTACCTTAAAGACTAAGCAAGAAGTACAGCATTTCAGGAGTAGCTGTAGGTGAAGCCTTGGACAGGGACTGAGATGGCCTGTTAAGGGTAAGTGAATGGAATCCCAGCCTCAGTGAACCCACTAAGTATTTTGCCCCATCAGAGTATATTCTTTCCTCACCAAATTTCAGTCAAAATTCTTAGGATTTCACCAGAAATTTTTTGTACCTCTAGACTCTGCTGTTGATGAAAGCTTCTGCTGTGATCCACTCAGGCAGTACAGTCCAAGAATGAATGACTCCACATAAGGGATGAGCAGAAGAGAAGCCATGGTAAGTGGTGACCTAGTGGTGCTGTGCTTTTTTAACCCCCAAGTCACAGAAAGTATTACAATACAAACCACATATGGAAACAACACAGGATAAACTACAAGACCTATGCTGGTGAGATACTGCACTTGGATTTAAATGTAAAACTGAAGTTTTTATGCAACTACAGTCATTAAGAGTCACATAGTAGTCACTGAATAATAGAGTCATTAATGTTTGCATCCAGACAAAATTCTTGCTCAGATCAGTTCCTGCCCTATGGTTTCAGTTGGACACACTCTTTTCCATTTTGTCTTAAACTTTTGACTGAAAATGAGGTATTTCCTTTAATACTGTTATATTGAGACCAAGATCTATGTCATTTATAAAGAATTCCAAATTCACAGGGAATAGGAAACACTACAAAATGTGAAAGAGCAGCCTTTTCCTCTTTCTTTTAGGTAAGAGAAGAGGCAAAACCCACTAAGCTTCTTTCAGATGATTTAATGCTGTAGTTTTGATCCTGAATGGGCAGAAATACTAACAAAGCCAGTGATTTTCCTCCAAATGAAAGTTTTTAAGTGGTTTTGATGAAAAGTGTACATACAGCTGGTTCTCTGGTACAAACCTGTTCTTTAACCTTAGTGCTGGGTACGTGGAGAGAACACCCACGTACATCTAATTAATACAGACATCGCAGAAGGGAGTGTTGCTGGGTAAGAGGTGGTCACTACAGATCAAGGGAGTTCACCCTCTGTGGTGCATCCTAGGGTACTGTGCAATGTAACACAGGCACTGCAGGGTTAGCACTGACCTTGCTTCCTTCCAGAAACACTAAACATTGGCCCTAGGACCTAAGCAGGAATAACCAGGAACCACAAACAATTGGGACACTACTGGGCAAGTTGAGTGAGTGTAGCTTATCAGTCACTATAGTAGTGCTCATGTGGAAACAACCCCACATCAGTAAATCTGGCTTACAGCAAAAAGACAAAGAAACCTGAGTACTGGGGACTGACATAAGTAGGTACAGTAGGAGGGTTCAGGACATGTTGTGCAGACTATTTGTAGAGACATGTTTCTGGCGTTCTGAGTCCATAAATAATGTTTATGAAAAGGTATTTAGGTACCTTCCCCAAGGGCTGCTAGAAAAAAAGGAAAAAACAGACCAGAAGGAGCTTAGGCACATTCCAGTTTGGGGAGGAGAAAGAGGCTGCTAAGACAACTCTAGCAGACTTATTATGGTACCTTTATGAAACATTTGCCTTTTTTACCCAGAGGGCAGGGGTGAGGGAAATATGATTCCTTGCTCTGACAATAGTGGAGATCGAATGCTGTATCTGCATGAACTGCACTCTCTTGTCTTGGAGTCACTCCTGCAAAGGTGTCCTAAGCCAGACTGACAGCAGCCAGAGGGGTTTCTAGCAACTGCTCCTCTCTCAGGGAAATGGCAGCTATATGAACCGATCTCATCCAACTTCAGAAAAAGAGGGGAGTTAGGAAAATACTTGGATTTGCACAGACAAATCTTGCCTTGCTCCATTCTTATTTACAAGATTGATCCAGGACAAAACATCACCTCTTCAACCCAAACAAAGCAGCACCATGCAGAGAGCACTGCAAGTCTGCTGATGTCCTTGCTGTGATCTCACTGGGGCTTCTAAGCACACTTACAGTTTAAAGAAATGGATTGCGATGATAAAAGAGAATTATCTTTGCTTTACCCTCATATGCTTAGTAAACTCCCATGAAAACTTAGCAAATTCCCCCTGCTGCTTCCCCAAATGTCTGTGCCTCGGGCCCAAACTCAGTTATTCCTTTAATCCTGTGCAGGAGATCCAAGATCAAAGTTGGTGGGACTTTGTTTCATCGAAGCTATTCCCCGCACCATCCCTGGAATTCAGACAGCTGCTGGTTTTCATTCCTCAGCCATGGGCTAGCCAGATCTGACACTTCAGTGTTAACCCTTGATTTTGGCATGAATTATGAAATGGTGTCTTGTCTCCTGAAAACTCCCCTGCAATAGATGACTCACCTTCACTGTGGTACCCCATGAGAGTAAATTACTGGTGTTTGCTTCACAGGTATCAAAATTCCAGTGGCAAAGGAAGGGATCCCTGTGAAATCTAGGATCTTCTGAAATGGAAGGTGATCTCTAACTATCCATTATATTATCCCTGGGAGAAGGGGAAAAGAATTGAAAACATGAAACATCTACTGGAAAAAACAAGACCAGCCCTGTATTTAATCAAAACATTTTGTTTTGTTCCACTTGTAATTGTTTCCATCCAATGAAAAAATACTTTAACAGAGAAAACGACAGTTCCCTTCCATGGGCAAACAAAATAAGAAGTCATGTCAATTTCTGTACAATGCTACAGTAAACATGACATATTTTTAAAGCTTTGTTGAAATTGTCTTTACTTGTATTGCTGTAACACTGAACACATCAATTTAGGTTTAATGATCCAATTTCAATCGTTTTTAGGGTAGTGGTAAGAAAACCAAAGGTTTGTGAGGAAAAAAGCTGAAGTGACACTTCATTTCCCCTGAAACTCACAAGAATGTGAGTATGAACGCTGATTACACCCACATGATTAACTAGGGCAGAGGTTCCAAAAAGATGAAGACTAACCTGAGAGCCCAGGGAATTATTGCCATTGCCAGCTATGCTGGTAGCTGGTACCTTTTTGTTTATTTGTTTGTTTGTTTTTATTGGAAACCCTAGTTTTCACATGGTGGAAAGAGGTAAACAGGAAAAAAAAAATACCCATTCTTATACAAGACTCACTCTTACACTCAAATGACTGTCTCATAATCAAGGCAATAAATTTCAGGTACCTGGGTTGTAGTTTATTGAGATCCCATGCATGGCAAAGGCTCTCTGTATGTTTGCTTTAATTATCACGTTCCTAAAGAAGGTAACAGTTTATGCCGTTTTACTACAATGCCGGACTACCCTCCCTTCCCTGTGCCTCAGGTACCTGAACTTTGTATTGCCCACAGAAAAGTGGAAATAGCCTTAGAGACTTTTTCAAAACTGCTTCAAAATACATGGAGATCTACTGTTGAAACAACAGTAGAAAAATATTGTCACTTCCATATGCTGGGATATTTTTTTCCTAGAGCTCTCAGACATTCAGCATCAGAGCTGCATTTTCCTGCCTAGAACAGGCCAACCATTTTCTCTCCAATACCAGCTGACTTCAGGAAGCTGACCAGCAGGCCCAGGGGAAACGGGGCCTGTAAGTCATGGACATCGCTACTTGCTTTTCAATGATTTTTCACCCAAGAACATTAGGCTGGTTTCTGCACTATCCTGGTGTAAGTCCTGCTTCCTGACACTATCTCTGCACCTCACCCATCCAACTCAACAGGTATATTTTCATACCCTCTAGCAACAGATACTTTGTGGAGGAGTTAGTGTCTGCCAAGTGTGGTTTAATACTAGTTAATTCAGGCTCCTTGCCATTTTCTTCTCCAACTCAAAACTGACAGCACACTATCACACATATTTTTCAGCAGCACAACATCTGACTGAATTAAAGTATGCCACTGAGATCCATCTGCATGGCCCTGTGCTGCAGCACAAACGGAATTCAGCTGCCTGCTTCTCAGACAGGTGTGACATTTCAGGACCCACCTGACATTGACTTCAACCCCAGTTAGTGTGCTTTGTGGCAGAGAGCATGGCTAGTTTATAAGTGGTGAGAAGTCAGCATCTGTTCTGAGGAAAAGGGTGGTTTTGAAAAGGCAGAGGTTGCCCAAGATGTGCCTACCCAACTCAGTCAGAGATGTCTGGGAAGCACCACTGTGAGAATCAGGAGGCTGGTCTGCTGGGTGGGTTTTGGGATGGACGAGAACAGGCATGTAAAGATCTCCCTTGCAGGACACCAGTACCTTGGTAACAGAGGAAGGAGGACTATTCCTTTCTTTTTGTGAGAAGAAAGCAGGGTGCCCACGTCTTCACCAAAATACCAGGATGAAATCACAAATTTTATCTGAGATACTTAAACCTGCTGGTACCAAACCTCATATTACTCATGGAGAGCTCCAGCTTCTCCTCCTTCTGGGTACTACTGACACTGCAGAATCTTTGCTCACCACAATTCTTTCCACATAATATTTTCTGTCCCATCTACTCTGGGAGGTCAGCACCATCCTTCTAGAGCTCTCAGCTACAAGTATGATAGCTTGCAAGAAACCAGCAGTTAAAACTGATCAATTAACCATAAAAGTTTATATCTATGACAAAGGATATCCTAAAAAAAACCCCACAGTCAGCTACTAAGTAGAACTGTCTACCTTGTCTAGCTTTGTCTGTCTTATATCCCTTTTCTCCCGCCATGGCTTTAAAGATTACCTCTCTTTCTCCTAGAACTTTCTCAAAGTATTAATGAGCTACACAATCCAAATCTGTATTAAATCTCTGGAAATATTCAGTTCTTCAGATATAGGGCTTGGGTTATGTTCATTTATCAAAATTGCCAGGTCATAGCTCTCATGTGTTAGGATAGCAAGTGAGTTACAAACTCAGGCATACATATGCCATGATGGGTTTTTTCTAACTGCCTTTTTCTGAATTCTGATGGTTGTGAGTCATTGCAGGCAGGAATTTATATAACCAGAAAGGTTAAATATAAATATATCAATCTACTGTCCACCAAGAGAGACTAGTATATTAAGAGAAAGGCCCGAGATGTTCAGAGTTAAGGAATATTTCTGTTCCAAGTGGACAAACACGTAATGCTACCTGCAAGTCTTGCTGATAAGAATGTGCAGACACTTGGGTTAGTGCTGGAGCCAGGAATATTACACCAAATCTGATGCAGAGTGAGGGTGCACTGCTTTGGCTGCTCTGCCCTCAGCACTCAGACCACCCTGCCCACCCAGCACAGCTCAGCAGCTTCCTAGCATAACCACTTGTGATCCCCTGAGCTTTTTTCTGTGCTGTGGAATTACATTGTTCCACCTTTTCAAAAAGCAAGAGTTCCCCATTTAAAAAAACAAAACCTCTACAGTACAATCCTGCAGATCTGTTCTGTTATCACAGGAATATCCACAGCAGCTTAGGGATTTCCACTGACTTTCATCTTTGCTAGGGCCAAGTGTAACCTACAAACATAAGGACAATGACAACAAAGTCTGGCTATTTCTGAGGTTCCTGGTGGCCAGGATGACTGACTGCTGGCAGTACACTGTCCCCTGTTTCTGCCATCAGGTATAGGTGACAGGACACTAGCCAGGGCATCTGCTTCATCCATAAGAGTAACAGGGACATCCCTCGGTACAGCAGCTCCCTGCTGTTTCAGCTGAAGGCCCCAAACCTGCCTTCAGCATGGGGAAACAGGGAGACAGTGGAAAGGGGCACTCCTGGCTTCCCACACCCTCCTTTTCCCTGCTCCTTCCCTTACCAAATCCTCCCCCAGCCTTATCACATTCCCTCCATTCCTCTCATCGCCCTCTGAGCTTGCCTCTGAAACACGGAGCCTGTGCTGCTGCCGTCCACTGGCTTCCAGATCCCCTTGTTCAGACCTGTACCATGGGGTTCCTGGCCACTGCAGTGAGACCAGGAACCCCACTCATTGTCTTCTGCCACAGCTCTAAAAAATATGTATTCACGCCCTATCTACTTCTGCTCTTGACAGCACCACACAAACCTCCCTTCTTCTTGATGCTATCTATTTACAATAACTCAGTTTCTATAACATCTCCTCCACTTATTCCTCACTGAAGCACTCTTATCTTATCTTGCAAACCTGACTTGACATCAGGCAGTTTGGTGTTTATAAGAAAAAAAGGGTTTGGCTTTTTAAACAGTTCAGCAGCCACAAACAGAACTAGGTCTTCAGAATAGCTTAGCCTGCATTTTTGGCACTAAAATGAAGATCCAGCTCTTCCAAGAGGGCTCTTTTTAACGGTGTGCTTTGAAAATATTATTTTAAATATCCCTGAAACAGTTAGATGTGGAGCCTTTTCAAGAAAGTCACACTCTAGCTTGGTGTCTCCCTGGCAGGAAAGCTCACCTGACATATGTTCTGCAGCCTTTTTCAGCTCTTACAAGCCCTTCCCTGGTTTCCTGCTGCCTCCTCAGCCTGCACAATGCAGGTTATCAGGGCAAGGGTAAGGCTGGCCCCTGCTGATTTTGACAGCCTGGAACTTGATTGATTCCGTTTGCAAACTTGGCACAATACTTTTTTGTGTCTTTGCCTGTTGCTTTACACTGAAACTATCTTGGAAGCAAGCAAATTGTGCTATGAGATTTTAATTTACCAAGTTTCAAAGTTGGGTCATCTGGAGGTCAGGGTTATTTTTTTGTTTTGGTTTGATTTTTTTTAAGAGCGCTACCAAGAACTCTGGGGAAGGTACCAGCAAAAGTTCTCTTTATAAAAAAACACAAAAAAATACATATGCCCATTATATTTACTTGGCATGGAAACTTGTGTGTCAGTTCAATTGTATTGGCTTTCAAAAAGAATAGTTGTGCAGAGACTGTTCTGGCGTACAACAGTTTGGTGACATCTGTCCTCCATCCCATGAGTCGCGGAACACCGCAAAGTCATGAAATGATCCATCACAAACCTCCTGTTATTTCAGGATACGGAAATATCTCCCAAGCGCTGTATATAGACTATGGATTCATCATGAGCCAACCTGGAAATTTCAGTCTGAGCAGCACTCTTAAATTAGTAAGTGCAGGGAAGTCTGCAGTAAAACAGCAGACTGTCTCCAGTCGTCCCACACTAAACAAGCGTACAAACAGAAGTAGAATTTTATAGATAAAAGCACAAATAGTACTGCTAAGATAAAAATCACAAAGGTCCCAACCCCTGAAAGTTCTTGGTAATATTTAATTTTTTACAGTGGGCTTAGATCTGAACAGAGGGAATATAAATATATCACTGGCATTTCCCATCTGGACCTAGAAGAGCCCTGCCTTGGGGTTGGTTTGGAAGGGAAGAAATGTCTCCTTATGACAAACTTGTTTTAGTTACTCTGGGAAGCCATGGTCACTTACTGCTCATAGATACAGTTTAACACAGACTCACAACTTTAATGTTCAGGCAGCTTTACAAAAGGGAAACAGGTTGTTTTTCTCCCTTTTCTCAGCTAGGGAGATGAAAAGCAAAGAGCACTGAACCAACGTGCTGAGGAGGGAGAGCACCTCAGTGCTGGTGCCATATCTGAGCTCCTGTGTCCATTCTGTTACATGAAGTAGTGCCAGATGCGGGGACACCAAGCAGCAGTCACCTGGTGCTGCACACAGTCATACACAGACTGTGATGTGAGATCCACAGTCACGTTACCAACCTCAGTTCACAAACAGTGGAGCCATAGATATCCTCCGGGATGTCCAGAGGAAATACACACCCAAGAACTGCATATCAGAGTTGTACACAAATGAAAGAGCATTGATTTGGCTTCAGCAAGAGATTTTTTTAGTAACAGGTTTTCAGAAACACATGCTATTTGTAAAGTATGTCCTGAGGTCATCCAGACAAGTCCTTGACTACTGAACCTATCTGCTCATCAAGGACAGTTGTTTTCAATATTTTTCAGCCTGGCTTTACCAGTGGAGGTCAGGTCTCATGCAGTACATTTAAATTTGCTAACAGTCAGCCTGCTTTCCTCAGTTACTCCTCCCCAGTGCTAGAGAAGCCAGATCCACAGGAACTGACAACCACTGCTCAAGGCCAAGCTTAGAGTATCTTTTTTTAATGAGATCCTATGTGGCAACTCTTAGTGCTTCTGTTGAATCCTGGAACAAGTGAGCTCCATCATTTCACTGAATGGGAGAAGTCCAGGCTCACATACTGCATGTCAACAATCCTCTGTTCCCATTTTTTTTTTTTTTTTTAGAAGGTGTACAACAATGTATACCCCCTCCAAGCAGGAAATGGTAAATTCTGTAGTTCCCATTTGAATGTGCAATTATGAGTGCAATTAAGGTGAAATATAGCTCTATTGAAATTGGTAGGAGTTTTATTATTAACTAAAGTTTCACCCCTGTGTTTCGAGTGGATAGTTATCCTGTTCAAGCATAGAAGCCATTATTTAACCAAAATGACATTTATAATGCAGTATTACTACCATATTCAAACATTCAGCACATGTTTTCTTTAATCAGTTCCAATTAAATTGTTATATAGGAGAAAGATGTAGTTCTACTGGTGAGTGCATATATTCAGGGGAAAAGCAATGCAAATTGTCCAAGATCTCATTAAGTGCCATTTATACTTCTTAAACTCTGGTGATGTTTTAGCCAGTCACGTCTAACTCTTCTGTTCTACTGTACTGAAACAGACTGTCCTAAAATGAGAGTGAAAATTTCCAAACTAAAGCAACTGCAGCATTTACAATGATAGGTAAATGAAGCAGCAATTGCCAAATTCTCAGCCCTGTTAATTGCAAGGTTTAAGCAGCACTTTCACAGCCACTGGGATTCTCCAGGCATTAAAAGCAAAGAAGCTGAGAGATGCTCTGGATACTCTCACAGCCCCATCTCTGGGCTGCGATACAGTGTTGGCACATGCCTGGCAGACCCTGCCCAGCGTGGCTTATTCCCAGCAGCAGATCAAGCGAGGGTGGAGGGCACCCATTTTTCCGCATTGGGCAGAGTCACAATGGGGATAGAAAACCAGATCAACCCAGGCCTGGCTGGAGCTTTGCAGGCCTGCTAACACCTCAGAGAGTGAAAAGGGAGGCCTGGGTCAACAACAGCACTCTTTTGAGTCCCTCCTCATCACCTTTTCACACAATTTCATGGTGGAAAACTCCTCGACCCTTCCCTCATATCGTCTATCTTTTTTGTCAGTCTCTTGGATTACTATCTAGTTTTACGAGTCTCCTCATGACAAAGCGGAACATGAAAGTATCCTGCCCTTCCAGAGTGACCCTGATCATGACTTGTCCTTGGTCAGGGCCACAGAAGCAACCCCGTGGCACCCAGGACACCAAGGTCCCAGCAGAAGAGTAACGCACCTTCCCCTCACACCCAGCTCAGCTTGCTTGCTTAATTGCTGCTTTGTTGCCACTTGTCCTCCAGCCTCTCTCCTGCTACTCACCAGCTCTGCAGCATCACTCCTCTCTCTCTACTCACGCTTGACTGCCTCACCAGAATATGGCCACAAGGTACTCACCACTGCTCTGCTGCCCATTCCATCCCATCCCAAACCAGGCACCGTCCTCTCTTGGCTGAGATCTGGTGCATACTGTCTCAGACCCCTGACCTAAAACCACTGGTGGAGAGGGGTGCAGGTGTTGTGGGGTGAGGAACTGCTGATGAGGACCCCCTCTGTGCCTGCATTGCCACCATCCAGCCAGAAGCATCACAGAAGGAAAACAGAGGGTTTGGGTTGTGCCATAACCCAGAAAGCAGCCAGCACAGCACAGTACAGTGCAGATCAGCCTGCCTTTGGAAGGCGTTGATGAGGAATGCCAGCTTGTCCCTGGGCTGAGAAAAGTGTGGACCCTGAGGGCGGGTAGTCCACAGGAAAGCAAGGGGAACTGTCCTGGCTCTGGAGGCCTAGAGAGCAGTGACTGAGTTTAAGGAGTTGTTTTAACATCTTTTGAAGTCAGCCCTTCAGCCTAACTCAGTGAGCACAAAGGTGCTTCCGTTGTGCACTAGAGGAAGTAATGTGCCTGGCAAGCCACAGGCCCTGACTTCCCAGGACAGAGTTCTGGCCAGCTGCTTCCCATGTGGTTCACCAGGGCTCCTTTCACAGCAGGGTGGAGTGGGGACCGCATACCTGCTCCAGGATCCAAACATACCAGGCATTTGAGCCTTCTCTGCTCTTAAAAGGTGGACATACCAACAAGCAGAACTGGTGCTGAGCTAGGTGGCAACTTTTTCTCCTGCTCTGTGTTTGGGGAATTGCCTGGGGCAGCAGCATCCTTAAGAGAGGCAGAGAACACGCAGAGGGGTTTTGCTTGTATAGGCAAGGTTTGCTCATTTTGAGTATTAAGTGTTAATAAGTGTTACTTAACTGAAGGAAGAGCAAAAATTGAAATGTATTTAGACTATGACAAGTGTCTGGAGCAAGACATAAGATTTGCAAGAGTTAACACATTACCTCTAACAGAGTCAAGAGCTGCTCACTACCCCAAGAAGCTATTTTTTGCACCATAAGTGCACTGCAGTGAAACAACTTCCTTTTATGTGACCCCAAACCTTCACCTGGACAAGCTGTACACATGCAGGCCACTGCCAAGTTAACAAGAGAACCATTTCACGGGAAGCTGGAGTCTTCTGGAAACTTCCTTTTACAGGAATGCAAATATCATGCAATTCCTCTTTGAACCCATGCCTCTTTTTTTTTCCCTTGACCTGTCCCTGCTGTGAGGGACTGCTGGCTGAGGCAGCATGGGCTCCCCTGAGCCATGCCTGCCAACACCCTGCCTGGCACAGGCTCAGCAAGGCGACAGCCCCACAGTACCCCCAGGCTGGCACCGACACCCTCATGCAGAAGGTGCTGCGAGTCCTCACTTAAACGACATTAATACTGCACTGCTGGCATGGCAGATTGGGCAAAGGTAGCTAAAACCTAAAAAAGAAAAAAAAAACCCGTACAGCCACCCATCGGGCACAGGTCCAAGCCAACCCTGATAGATGCTGCACAGAACATATCCTCCCTGTTCCTTCTCAGCTGCTGGTGAGTACCCCCATAGCATGATATTAAATCCACCCCTTTTCCCACACTGTCACACAGATATCCAATGTCCCTCTGCATGCTACATCCCAAAACCTTGCTTGTACCAGAGTGAAAGAAAACATATTTAAGTCAAGAAAATTATTGCACTGCACAGAGTCCTTTTGTGCCATGCTGCAGGTGTACAAAACAAACCAGGAGGTAATCAAGCAATCTGTCCAGATCCAGCCTTTAACTAAGGGGTCAGGGAATGGGATGGAAAACAAGGTCTAATATGTATGTATGATGAAAGGTTGACAGTTATTTCATTGTGTGCTTCAGTGTGAAAACCACACAGTGACAATGATACTGGAATGTGTTTTTCGTCACCACGAATACTTCACGCCAGGTGGAGAGACCTTTTACATGCATGAGAAATCCTGTGCTTTGGGGGCTGCACAACTTAAAGAAGATGGGTCCTGAAACTTCTTGCAAAAATCCTGTTCTCCCAGACAAGCTGTGGCAGAAGGAGCTGAAGTTATTTGCATGGGGGACATGCCTAAAGCCAAACAACAGAGGAACACCTCTCCCAGCCAGGAGAGCTCACCTTTGCAGAGCTGCATCTGCTCAGGGATCTATCCTGCTACTGCATATTTTGGCTCCTAGGGAGTTTTTTGAAACAAGGCTCACATTTGACAGGCATCTTCCTTTGCAACTGCGAAGCATCTCAGTGGACACTGTAGCAGTCATTTTTATGGAAGATCTGGGATTGCACAGTAGTAATTGGGGCATGAGGGAACAACACAATGGCTCAAACAACACAATTGTTTTAGGAGTCACCACTAAATGTATCTCTCTTGCTTTCCAGGTGCCTAACTTGGGAATTGTAGTACAAACAGACCTTGCCCAACCCCCTCACCCACCCTCCTTGGTGCGAGAAGCTCCCAGTGAGCTCATGCCTGACTTCTCTGCAGTAGAGAAGTACCCTCTGCTCTGAAGATGCTTCCCACAAGCTCCAAGTTGACAGAGGTCACAAGAAATATAGGATGCAGCTGTACACCCAGGGGATCCAGAGACACAACAGCTTTCCACACTTGTGGACTTGTTGGGTGGAGACTTTTCTCATGACTGAGGAAATTGATGCATCCATCAAAAACTAAGCTGATGCTGACTAAGAGTTTTTTTTCTCTTCCTGTTACATCCTCTGCAGCTCAAGAGGGAATTTCCTGCCCAGTTAAGATTTGGAGAACACATCCCACACTCTCAGCACACAGCTGAATGGGAAGGAGACCCAGCACAAGGACTGGCAGCTGCAGGGAAAGGACAGATATAGTGTGGGCCAAAAGCCACAGTGGCCCCAGCCCCCAGGCCAGGCTGTCCCAAGTCCATTTCCCCTGCCTGGCTGGTTCCTTCCCATCCTTGTGCTCTGCCCCAGGACAGCAACATACAGATCAGCCCCAGCACCCCAAGCTCCCCTAACTAAAAGGCTGGACTTTAGGAAAAGGAGTCAATCCTCCTCAAAACTCCCAATTAAATGGTGAGATCTCACAATACCCTCACTGACAGACAAGAGATGAAGCTGCAAGATAGAGGCATCTTTCCTTTCTTGCTGTATTACAGAAGCAACTGGGTTCAATATACACAGGGAAGATGATCTTTCCCATGTCAAGGGTGTTCACAAGGTTCAGACAAAAGCACATTAATAATCAGTTTCCCTTTTCTGCACATTTTTCAAGCTTGGACACTAAAACCAAGCATCACTTTTGTTTCTTGCCTATGGGCTGTTTTTGATGAGGGCTGGAATTGGCGGTGTCCACCCTTTGGAAGGTTTCACTGCTGTTCATAATGCAAGCATAAAATGGTAAAATCTCCCTTCTGGTAGATGCATTTTCACTAGCATAAAAGTCCTAAGCATGCTAATGCTTTTTTGTGATTTGGTACTAAGCTACTCGAGTGTTAAAACATCTTGATGCTAATATAGCAAGTAAACTCAAGCAGAAAAAATACATAAAACACAGTTATGCTACTAAAACTTTCCAAGTGTAGACAAAAATAATCACATGCAACAACTAACAACAGCTTTGTAGAGCCCTCTAGACTCTGAACATTGTCATATATTGTGTCAACACAGGGCATTTCCAATTTAATTATCAGTTTCATACACACAAACACACCCTCTTGCGAGAGTACCTAGAGCATTGAAATCTTGTGCTCATTGCCAGCCATTTTCATTCCATGTTTGCCCTAGCCCACGGCTAGAGTACTTGTCTTGTACACATTCCAGGGGATATTTTATTCTTGTTCAAAAGCTTACTGTCAGTGGGTTGTTTTATTTATTATATTTGGTAACACAGTCATTTCTGTTGGCCTCAAGCATTTGTTGAACACAAGGGGATAAACCAAGCTTAGAAAGAACCAGCTTGAGACTCCATAGGAACTTTGATTTCTGACAGCATCATACATTCTGCTTACTACAAATTAGATACTTTTCAGAACCCTTTGGGCTGAAGCTATTTACATACATCAGCGTTGTAGCTTCTTTCCTTCTCCAGTTATTAAAAAAGACAAAGTCTCCAGGTAGTACAGGAGAGGGCTCAGCAGTGTACAAAACAATGGAGCTCAATGGCAGAAAGAAAGGAGAGTGAAATGGTGTATGAGCAGCAGAGCTGACGGTGAGATGCCAATTCTTTGTCCCCAGAATTCCTTGGGCTGTTGCATTCATGCTAAGGCATCTGTAACTACTCTTCTGCTGCTCTAATAATTTAAGTCTGCCCACTGCAGCTGGGAGCTGAGAGGGGAGCCAAAGCTGGTTGCATGGTCAGGGCACGGCAGCATGTCACACATCAAGCACACAGCACTAACCACAGCACTGTCTCAGTGCAGGAAACAGGTACCTCCTTCTCCAAGGGAACCTTCAGCTTTCCTTCTTACCAGCCCAAAGAACATGGAAAACCTGGCTTTGTCTACACAACAAAACACACTCCTTGGTTTCCCAAGAAAAGAGGAGTAGGTGCTGGGTGCACCGTGAGTGCCTGTAGTGTTTCAAGAAAATCAGATGCAGCCCACAAAAACTCTGTCTCTCTGCAGTGGAAAGCAAGGGGGGAGCAGTAAAATCCTCCCAGCCTGAGGAGAAAAGATGCCTCTTGATGGATTACACAAATTTGGGAGCAATTAATTATTAAATACAAGAGCAATGTGGTGGGAAAAGGGGCCAATTAGACACCCTACCTTTAAATTGTGGCTACTGCCTATCAGCAAACTCCAGGGACTGCTACAGCAAAAAGTGAATTCACGTTAGTTGATATATGGCCTGGAGTGTGTGTTGCAGAGCACAGGAAGGCTGGCACCTGCAGAGCAATGGGGCAACGGGACTGATCTCCCCTGACAGCTCCCCTCTCACTCACTTTCTCATGGCATTTGTAGCACCATTCTGTGATCTCCTTGGGGCCACTGATCCTATGGACAGCTGAAGTCCATGGAATTAGGCCGGTTTAACCGGTGGAGCAGCACATTTTCTTCTGAGAGTGCTCATGTCAGCAGAAGTCTGGATGGGGGAGCAATGCAGGGACTGGTTCTCTCTTAGCAAGCACAGACCCTGTATAGGTAATGGGGCTGCTTGTTGTAGGGAACTTGTACTACTTAAACCTAGCCTAGGAGTAATTGCTCACACATTTCCCAAGACAACGCTCCAGTGGGCTCAACCATGCCCAGGGCATCCCAGAACACTTCATGCCTGGCTTGCATGTTTGTCACCATTAGGGTGACACTGCAAATCTGCCTGTGGGAGCTTTCACCTAGGACAGTCCTGACACTTCCTTCTCATCCCTCTCACCCATGGCCTGCAGCACCAGTGACAATCAAGACAATTTTGCATTATGAACACATAACATGCAATTTAAATAGAGAATAAGAAAAAACCTGAAAAGAAAAAAAAAACACCCAAAAATCAACAAACCCACTCTACTCTTTTACTCTCTCTCCTCTCAACCCTAAACATTCCAGCCTTCCCTGCCACTAGAGAGGGGAGTTGTTTCTTGATATTATGCAAGTACTGAAATATTTTTCTTTTTCTTCTCTCCTGTCCTTTTTTTCCCTCTCTCTCCCTCTCTTCTCCGGGGGTTGCAAAGGTAGTTCAAACCCCTCCAGTCATCTCGGCTTATCAGCCACAGGAGATACATTCCTCTGGGCTGCTCCCTTTATAAGTCACTGCTGNGATGTTCAGCTGGCATCGGAGCTTCACCCTGGGAGAGCCCTGGAGGAGAGGTGAGTCGGCCGCCCCCGCGGGGCCAGCCGGCGGCTGCCAACACCTTCCCAAACCCGCACCCCCGCCACCCCCTTCCTTCCCCTCCGTGGCCGCGCAGACGATACTTAGGACAAGCCCATCCCGGCCCGCCCTGCTCGCGGGCCCCGCCGGACGGGCAGCGCGCCGCTGCCGGCCCGTCCCCATGCTGCGCTCCCTGCTCTCCGGCTGCCTCTGTCCCCTCGCAGGTAAGGCTGCCATGGGCGCGTCCCCTCCCGCTTCAGCCTCCGGCCCGTCAGCCCCTGCCCTGGGGCCGGCGGGGACAAAGATCGCGCCCAAGGAACCGGTTCCATTTCCTCTTAAAATGGGCTTATTTCGCCTTGGTAAGCGTGGCAAAGTTTGGGAGAGAGGAGCAGGGGAGGCGGGAGCACTGTGGTTCCGAGCGGTTCGTGCTGCCGAGGGACCGGCACCCACCGGAGCGGCTGCTCCCGGCACCGCGCGGGTCCGCCACCACCGAGAGGCGGGTCGGGGCTGCCCTCCGCCCGTCACGGCTCGGGCAAGGGACATCGGCTCGCTTTCTAGGCTAGTGTGTCCCTATCCAACGGGATTGTCGCGGGTTCGAAGTGTTTTACTTGCTCCCTCCTGTGCAGATGAGGTGACCCTGGCAGGAAAGGCAGCTATAGTCCTGCAGCAGTAACTTTTTAAGCCTGTTGTGCAAACAAATTATGTGGTCTCAGTATGTCTTTTTCAGGGATAATGGGGCCACTATAATTTATGCCTTAGCCAGAGTGGCAAGCTTTGAGATCTCAAGCCCCATGTAGCACAATTTGCCTAGCATCCCTGTTTACCCCTCAGCTTGGCTTGTGGCAGCTGTAAATGAGATCGACAGGCTCTCTCTCATTGGCAGCACTGCACTGGTCTGGTTTGCTTGGCATGGAGGCGGCTACAGATCGGGTTTGTCAGAGTGTAAATGTAGTGTGCAGTGCAACAGCAGGACGGTAAAAATGTTGCAAACCTATGTGTTTGGGGTGGTTATACCTCCTGGGTTCCTGACTTTCCATCCTTATGCCAAACTTCAGCCTCCTTGGAGTGCTGCAGCAATTGCACCGATGGAGTCACCAGAGCTGCCACATTCTTGAGCATCCACTCGGGTACTCTCTGCTTGGATTGTGCTTCCCAGCTGTCCTGGTCTGGGGCAGCTACTTAGAGCTCAGAGTGAGCTGGAGCCTCTGTGAGGTGCCCCAGCAGGTAACTGGTAAGCGCTGCTGCCAGCAAGGCTGCTGAAGCACCTTGCTCTGCCCGGGTTCAGTCTGGAAACTGCTACCCAATGACACAAAGGGCTCTAGAGCAATGCTGCTGTAAGAACATGCCAGCATCCCCATAAGATGTGGGGGGTGTTTGAGGAGTGTTTTACAGTATGGTGGAAACCACTCCTTTTTGCCCTGCATGTAATTTGACCGTGAAGTTGTTTCTGCCAAGATATATAGTGCAAACCTGATGGCAAGGTTAGGAGGTGAAAGGAAGCTTGCTCTTCCACATGGAAGTGTCCCTCACCACCCAGACACAGCAGTATTGTTAATAGGGTAAGTGAAAGCTTTGGTGGGGGAACAGAGTTATCCTACAGAGCACTGAGGGATAGAAAAAGAGGTTCCACTAGAATTTATCCAAATAAGAAATAGCAACAGCATTCTCTATTCACCTCAGCTAGAAAAAAGCACCAAATATGTGTGTCCTGATTTGGACACCATCTCTATTCAGAAATAGCATTCTTGTCTCTTGCTCTCACTGCAACTATAAAAGATTTCAGACACGCCAGAGTATGGTTACACCTGTCCAGTGCTACCTTGTTTGAGCAGAAGCAGCTCTCCAGGGTTTTGCCAAGGGACAGCAATGACTGCTCATGAAGAACAGGTTACCATCGACCTTTCTAACACAATTCTCGAGTTCCTTTGGCTTCATGAGTTGAAGCACTGGTGTCAAAATGGCCTTGGTCTTTTGGGCTATTGAACAGTTGTTTATCCAAGCTTATTATGGGCAATAAAACCTGAATTACTACATACCTGTCATCCCTGGGGGGCACGTTCCATCCTTGCAAAGGGCCTCCTGGCTCCTAGTTAATTTCTGGCTGAATAATCCTCTGTGATATGGAGCAGCCTGCAGATCAGATGTACAAGGAGAAGATCTAAATTAGACAGTTTTTCCAGCGTGTGATATATTTGTTCCTATTGTTTTCATTTTCTGTTCAGACATATCACTGAGTTGTGTGCTAAGTATCTTTTGCTGTTCCACCGGGCTGCTCATGAAAAGCATTGTTTCCTTTATTTAAGGTTAATAAAATGTTTCCTTTATTTAATTTTGAACCTTTCTATTAGAGGAACTCATGGGAATTTCCAAGGAGAGGGATTTGCAGGTCTTTAGTGCAGCTGTCATCTCCTTGACAAAAATCTCACTAATAAACCCCACAGGTGATTGTAGGAGCTGAACTTCTTCCCTCCCCCAGCTTCCAGGACTGGTTACACTGCAGAATAGGGAGAACTTGGGCACTGATCCTGGTGCACCAAAATTATCCTTGGCCAGGGTTTTCCCACTGGTTCATAGGTACAAAAAAATAAGTTGCAGCGTAAATGCAGAAATGAGTGGGAGCACTTTAGCTGGTGCTATTGCTCAGGGTCAGGTGTTGGTCCAAAAACTGCTGACCGCCAGCCTACACAAGTAACTGATAAGCCAGGTGGTCTGAGGGGACCTGCTGTGCCCCGGGACTTTCTGCCAGAGGTCACTAATCTATCAGACCTGTCGTTTGGTTTCGAAAACTTCACAGGTCACTTGGAATGAATTAGGAGCAAGCTGTAAAAGTGTCAAGTGGCCTCTCTACTTGGAAATCCATTTCCTCTTTAGTTCACCCAACTATATCAATCAGTAAACAATCAATCTCCCCCCCTCTCATTCCTCCTCAAATACTTGAAAAGAGCTATAATTATCTCCTCTTTTCTAAAACATAGGTACTAAAGCAATATCTTTTCAGTCAGAGCCCTTGAGCCCGGTTACCTTTCTCTTGGCATCTACTTTATATGGATTTATCATTACCAGCTACAGCTGTGAGGACCTATAACATTTCTGGTCACATTATATTACCAAACTACGATCCTAAGGAACTTTACACACTTAACTATTGAGACTAGAAACTACCTTAGAGCTAAAGGATCTAAGCACTTTTGTTCAAGGGCTATGTGAAATCTCAGCTTTGTCATAACTATTCCTTTGCACTCAGCATTTTGAACAAATTAGATTGTATATCTATGTTCATGAAATCCACATGCATTTCACTTCTCCAGCTGGATAAATTCAAGTTTAGCGAATTGGGTCTATCGTGCAAATACTGTTACGACATGGGAGCAGGTTCCCCTGCAAATGTGAATTTTTCAGTCAAAACTCCAGAAAAACCCAAACCAACATGCAAACCAAGCAAAATAAAACAACAAAAACCCTGACTTTTCCTCTGAGAGTGATTTTTAAGCCTTCACAAATTTCTGCTGTTGTAGGTAGAAGCTGTGCACTGAAGACAACAGACCCTGTGATAATGTTTCTGTGTAAATTTTTCAGCTCATGATTATCCTAATGATTTAGGAGAAGCCTTGCTCAGATTGGGCAGCCCAAGATCTGGCAGCACACAGCACGCTGCTTGAAAAGCATTGGGGAAGGCAGATAGTTTGCAGACTTTTGGTGACAAGCAGCATATCTACCATTGCCAGGACTGGGATCAGCAGTCCAGTAAAGCATCAGACAGTCGGGAGATTCCCCACCCCGTGGAAAGCCATGGCAAAGCTGTGTGGGAGAGAGATTTTTCTCACAGAGGGTCAGTTGGTAGTGGTTACTCATTTTTTGGGGTGGGGACTTTGTTTGTTTGTTGGGTTAGTTTGGGGTTTTTGGAAGCGTAAGAGCAATTCAGTTCTTGTGAGCACTGCGGTCCTGTCCCTGCAACGCCTGCCTGAGCCCACAGGGCTGTGCTAGGAACAGCTCTTTCCCAGCCAGAGAGGTGACACGGCTCCCGCAGGCCCTGCGTGGGGGCTGCTGAGGAGGTGCCAGCACAGCCCCAGCCCCACCCTTCGGCACACACGGGGGAAAAGTCATCAGCAAAAAATGCCTATTGTTTCAGAAAGGAAGTGACCCCTTCTCTCTTAAATGCTGGGAAATTGAGACCTCATCCTTGGTGAGAAAAAAACCCACCTCTTCGAAATGAAAGGGAAATACCACCTGAGCCGTCTTGCCAGCAGTGCTAGAGAATGTGGCATAGTGACAAAACTAAGGGAGCCTTTTTTTGTAAGGGAAGGAAGGAAAATGAAGGGATGCAAGGACTGAATGGGAGGGGCAGCCTTTCATTTCTAGATCATGAGTTTGACTCCGGTGCACTAGTCACTGCTATCTAATGATTCTTCAAAAGGCAACAATCATCTCTTAGTCTGTTACCTGGAGGCCACAGCCTCATCACAGAGCCAGTCCTGCATGGCAGGGTTTAATCCTTGGCACAGCTGGAGCCAGAGAGGACGTACTAGGCTGGCTATATCCTCTGTAGGATGCTGAAAAACCTTTTCTGGCACTTTGCATGAGCACCTTACTCCTGTATTCAGGGCTAAGCAGATTGGTAGGTGCTGTGGTTTGACATTGGTCTTCCTTTGCAGGGCAGCTGTGCAAAGTCTCTGCTACTCCAGCAACCCAAGTCATTAGTGATGCCCTATATTTTTGGTGCACAGTAAAGCTGGAAGGTATTGGCCTAATGAACTGCAGTATGTAGGATGTTGCATGTCTTGTGGCATGTGTGGCACACAGTAGCAGGGAGAGGAACAGATTCCCTGAGCATCTCTGGGCTGTTCATCTTGCACAAGCCTGCCAGCAGCACCCACTGTGGATGGGTTCACTGTGCACACAGACCTTGCAGCAGTTCTAGAGACAGGCAAAAGACTGCCATGGCTCTAGCTCTGCAATCCTTTGTAAGACAGTGGAAAATGGAGACAAGCAAAGCTTTGGCTCCAGTTATGCCATGTCTAACAGATTCTCCCCATGCAAAGTAGCCTAAAAATTAGGATGAACATTTTGAGAAGACAAGTGGGCAGAGACTGGAAGGGAAGAGAGCAGCAAAGGGCAGTGCTGGTATGGTATAGTTCTCTACTGCCAGTAGCAGCATTCATTCCACTGCCAGCCTGGCCTCTTCCTGTTCACCAGTGCTTCCCTTAGTTGCATACATCAGAAAACCATGTGCTGTGATAATTAAATCAGTGCATCAGAGGCCATGGACCCTCTCAGGGATGTAGCAGAGCTTAACAGGTCTTGCACTGAAGGAATTACAGTGAAACACAGCTTTGAGCCCCAGGCATAGATGCAAAAAAAAAAAGAAAAAAAATCAGACATGGGTTTCAGTACTTTGGAGCACGGGGATTTGGATACAGACTTTGACTTAGTTTACTAAGAAAGGTGGGAGCTTTTGCAGGAATTGGGCTTTAGCAGGATTGGAAATGCATAGAAGTTTTTCCTGGGCAGTTGTTTGAGTTCATCTCATGCAACAAACTTACTTGGGATAAAGAAATTGCTTAAAACTAATTTTATGTTTAGGTATCTGCCCTCCTTCTCATGGTCGCAGATCTCTGTACTAATACACCAGGCTGAGTCCTGGCAGCTGCTAGTTATTGTGCAACTGGAAAAATAAATTTGACTTAAAGTCCCAAGAAAGGGAAGCCTTGGGACAGGAGCTGATAGGGGGGTATTTACCTTTGAAAGATTTAAGTTTCTCTATTAGGCTATGCTAACTGCAACATAGAAATATCCTAGAAAGCAATTCAACCATGATGCAGAGCAAAGTTCTAGAGACTTAGGTGGGACACATCCATTCCTTTCACTCCCTACCAATTACCTTCTGTTATTACCTAGTTCACTGTCACCACCTCCTTGTGAGTTGGGACGCAGTCTGATTCTCCAAGCTTTACAGGACAGGAAACCCAGCTTCCCAAGGCTGCACATGATCACTTACCACCAGTTACAGGCATATATTTAAATCCAGGGAACCCTGTATATCTGTGATTACAGAGCCATATAACTCTTTGAAAGGGCTACTAGGCGAGTAGCACAAGCTACCCTGAGACAACGTTTGGCCTGGGCACACATGTGTAAGATGCTTTAGGAACCTGTACTGATTCTGAAGCATGCACACAAAACTCCACTCCTTCCCTGGCTGCGAAACCAGCACACCAGCCAGCTTCCTAAAAACTACAGCATTTGCTATCTTACCCCCATCCCAGAGGGGTGTGGAAAACTGGTCGGGGAAAAGGATCAAAAAACAACAGCAAAAATCTTGGCTGAATTCCCAGGAACAGCAGTGTCAAACCTGGCTGGCCTCCAGCACAAGTAAATACATCTTACCATTGTTAATGGCACCTTTCAGCTCTCTGAAGTTCTTCACACCTCCTTTCAGAAGCCCCTGTGCAGGATTGTTTGCAACTATACCCGTGCAGCACACTCCCTCGAGTGCCCGGCAGGAGTTATCTCCCTCCCTTGCTTTTACTCACGGCCCCTGGTATTGCTGAACAAAGCGCTCACAGGCCAAGCCCACAGCCAAAATTAGCTGACACAGTTCTGTTAAAGGCCCTGGAAATAAGTTAATTTATAACAGCTGAGGGTCNCCCCCAAGTTGCGCAGATGAGCTTTAATTGCACTATGCTGGTGTTTGTTAGCAATACGCGTGAAAGAGCTGAGTGTTTTTGTATGCCTCGTTCGAGATCTGTAGTAGGAACAACCTGCTTGTTGGAAGCCTCATGGTTTAGATTCTATAATCCAGTTAACAGAAGGGAAGAAGGGAGACTGTTCTGTCACTGAGGTGCAGCAAGAATAACTTGAGTTTCAGGTCACTGCCTTAATCATTGGAGATCTTTCTGCTGTAGCACAGATGACCTCACTGACCACGGGAAAGTATTATTGAGTGAACGAGGATGAGGTGCTAAGTGTATTGCAAAATCCTGTTGTCCTTTGCCACTGTTCTGATCTTGTGGTAGGGGGATGATAACATGTTGCATCATGACAGGGTGTTGGGAGAATAAATCAGAAATGCTCAAACACTGTGGTTTGCAGGACCTGACAGTGAGAGCAATGGTTTGCAGCCTAGAATGGATAAACAGTTCTTGTGAAACATGTTGCTAGTGACCACTGTAAGGGGAGAGCAAAGAACTGTTGTTGGCATCAAGGTGGCTGTCCCATAAGGGGTCAAAGATTTCATCCTATTTTCTATTTTTTTCTACCCCAGCCAAACCTTCTTGTTCACATTGCAGCTTTTGTAGTCCTAAAAGATATGCAGTAAAGCATCTGATATCTCCTTCTGTAAGTAGCAAGAGCTCATTTTAATATGCTACTTCCTGATTTTAGACAAAGCAATATTTGAGTAGGCCAGGGTGAAACCAGTTAAGCAAGAAATAACAGATTGAAAGAAGTGAGAGAATCTCCAGTCAAAGGAAAGCATGGCATGATTAATAAGTGAGAGCAATCAGTCTGTGGGAAAGAACTACCATTGCATATAGTAATTCCTGGTAAATTACAGCTGTATGGTTTGTTCTTAAAAGTAACTGCAGGAATGCAACTGCGCTCCTCCTGACTCTCGGTGGTTTTGCTGGCCAGCTGGGGTAGTGATGCCATCAGAAGAGCCTGTAAGCCTTCTATTTTTCACGCAGATACAACGTTTTGTCTCTGGCTGCCAAGATGTGTTTGCAGCTGAGCAGGGAGATTTTCTTTACTCCAAATCAAAGTGACTCAGTTCCACCTCCTCCTTCCAAGACCTGGCACCCACCTCCCTCTTACAGCTGATGTTTTGCTGTATGTGAAGCTGCAAACCAGTCACCCTATTCCTTGTCCTCAGTTCAGTTCATGCATATCCCAAAAGTGGAAGAGTAACAACAGGGCCCGGCACAGGCAGCTCCTGATGAGCTTGCCTGGGTAATGTCTTTTTCTTGTCTCCCACCACAGCAACATCCTGGTGTTGTATTGCTGAGGTCTGGCACTGACTGTCCCAAACATGGCTCTTTGCACTGGGAAGATGCCTGTGAATCCTGCTAAGGGAGGCAGTGCAATTCTGTATATGATAAACAAATCTTATATAAGGGGTATTAGCACTACGTACCACAAAAAGCCCATCAGATTATTTATCACTGACTGCCCTTTATGAAAATCCAGTGTAAAATATTAAATCAATGGGTAAAAAATTAAATCAATTAAATCAATGTCTGTGGACAGCAAAGGGCATGTTTCAGTGGTATCCCAGGAAATTCTTATGGTCAAATGGAGGGAATTCAAATGAAGAAGAAAATGATCCACATTAGCGTTAGCTTGGCCTTAATGGGTAAAATCTCCCTTGTCTAAGTAGATTGCAGAAAGCAAGGTGGAGGAGGTAAAGCTGGAGGACGGGTTATTTCTGAAACAAGGAGCTTTCTGGGTTACTGTGAAGGAGAGCTGCACAGCAGAGCTCTCCCTGATCCACTGCTGGTGGGGTGGGTCCCAGGCCTTTCTGTCTACCTAGGGACATTTACATTACTGGGGGTGAGTTTGTGAAGCTGCTGCTGGTCTGATTCAGGCAAAAAGAAACAGGACAGGGGAACAAATTAAAAAGTAAGACATCCCAGTAAGGTGTAAACATTGTAGCCCTCTGAAGCGCTCTGAGTGGTGCACTAAAGGAAAAGATACCAGAGAAACTGACGTTTTGTTCTGCATCAATTCTTGCTTCCAAATCCACAAACATGTGTATTTGGAGCTGAGATTTGCAGTTTGCTAAAAGGTAGATGCAGAACTTTCACACTGGCTCTCATACCATCGTGATCCAGAAGTTTGCACTATGAAATATTATATTCAGAAAAAAGTAAGAAAAACCTGAAGCAGATCTTTGACTCCTGAAGAATAGCCTTTTATCCAGAGACTATTCTACCATTGTTCTATTTATTGTTGTGTAAAATAATTGTGACTTGAAAACAAGTCTTCTTTGTCCATGTGCAAAAGCTCTTGAACAAGGCTTCCCCCATCTCTTTCGTCTTTACAAATAAAGTAGGAGTTCACTTAAAGATATTATTTCATAGCTGAAACTATACAGGGAATGAAAAAGATCTACAGTGCTTTTTACATTTGCTTTTCTTATCAGAACTTGATTTTTGTCACCTGTATGTGAGCAGAGAATACTGCAGAGAATACAAAGAGTTTGCAAATTGCTTGTTGCAACCCAAAATTCACTTAAGCCTGTGGGAAGACTGATTTCATTTTACTCTTTTTTTTCTGCTGGTTCAGAATACATTTAATTGGAAAAAATATTTGAGCCTCAAATTAAGGTCTATCAGGCTGAAAGAACACGTACATCTCTCCATATATATGCAGATAATTACTAAAAAGTCACCTGCCTACATATGGTGTTTTCTACCTAGCCATCAAATCAAAATTGTGCTTTTATGAGCCCCCCTGGAGGACTCTGAGGCTATGAAACACAAGGCTTTTGCTGCAGCAAAGCCTACCAGAAAGCTTCATACAGCTCAAGAAAAACAAATTAGGGTTGTCCCCCTCTACTGCCTTGGTATAGGCAGTTTTACATTCCACATCCCTCAGGGGATGCATTAGACACTGAGTTTTGTAGCCTCCTGTGACCTTCTACTTGTTTTCTTTTCAGCAGGTAAGAGGAGCCCACCTGCTGAGGACAAAGTCGTGTTAACACACATGAAGATACTGAGCAATGAAGGAATTCAAAACCCAGGGTTAATCCCAGAGGCTCCAGGTGACACAGGCTGCACAGAAGAGTGCCATCTTCCCGGTGCCAGTCTCCCACCAGACTGCCTGGGAAGCCCAGATGCAGCAGCCACACCAGCAGATCCAGACTACGTGGATGGCCCGGCAAGCACCGACTGTGTAGCCACCCTGCCTGACCTCAGCGCCTTCGAGTCCAAGTGCCGGCTTCACAGATTCTCCAAATTTGAATCTGAGGACTCGGGGGTTGAGTTGCCAAGCGGTGCTAATTCTCCATCAACACCCACAGGCTCAGAGAAGAGCTTTGTGCTTCACAGCAGAGACTCATTTTGTGACTCGGGTGTGCTTAGCACCTCTTCTTCTCCAGAAATTGACCATCAGTTAATGAGAACATGTAAAGAACATGCCAGAAAAGTCAGCCTCCAAGATCCAGAGAGCAAAAAGCAAGCTGATTACTACAGTCAGGAGGCAGATGCTGTGCAGGATCCTACAGCTTCCCTTGAAGACGTCAATGTCCCTCAGGAAGAAAGTCCTGATGAACATTTTGACCAGGGTGACAAGCAGTGTCCAGAAAAGGAACCTACCCCAGACATGGACCTTTCCAGGGAAAGCACTCTTTCCACCCCAGGTCCCATAGAAGAGCCAAAGACAATTGCTGACAATTTCCCAGAGAATTTTGGCAGCATGCAAGATCTTCAGATCCATGAACATCAGCTGAAGAAGTACCCCACAAGTGACAGCCTGGATGAATACATGGATGAGTGCTGTAGACTGAGTGAGGTGAGAAACACCTAAACTGAATCTTAAAACTAGGCCTGTCCAAACACCCCAGTCAGCGTTCAAGTCCTGTTTATCACAAACCACACACATCTGAGTGAATTTAGAATATCTCCCCTTGAAACCTGTAAGCAGTAAAAAATGGTAATTGATTTTTAAAATTTCTTTTCATACCAGTAAAATTGTGAATTAATTATTAAATATCAGGTCTGGGTAAGGATGACAAATGACTCATTGAGATCTGGTGTTTCTAAAAGCCCTAGATTGAGAGAATGGACTTGATTCTGGTCTCAAAATGAAGATTATTAAGTTAGTCATCATCCTCTGATACATGGGGAGGGGGTCAGGACATAGGTATATTTTCAAGACCAGGTTATTCCTGTCTCTGGGAACCACTGGCTCGCTTTTGGGGCACTGAAATTTGCAAAGAACTTGTCTAAGGGTTAATTAATTTTTCTCCATGCCTGTTGTGTCCTATTGAGTCAACTGTCTCAAATAATACATGAGCAGGAAGCTATTCACAAATTCAGATTTTTGTCAGGCTGGAGTTGGAGATGCCATTTCAACTTGCCAGTGTAGCTATGATGGACCAAACTGCAAAGACCTAATTTCAGCAGGTTGTCCCACTCCATACTACCTCTCTTTCTCTTTGCTGGGTACCCTATACCACTGACAAGAGAATAAAAAGCCCTTCTGTGCACTTTCTCCCACAGCAGGTGCTGGTAAGTGCTCCCCCTGGCTCTTTGCCTGAAGCCTCGTGCTGCTGAAGTGTGGACAGATTGCTGCCTTGCCTGCATGCTGCAGTGGGTTCCAGGAACCAACAAAGCAAAGATCTCACTGGGGAGCTGATTCTTGACAGAGAGACAGACCAAAGAGCCCCATGAGCAAAAGAAAGGAGAAAGGCAGACTAGGTGAAGAGGGTCACAAACACACAAAAGCATCAAATGGTGCCTAGCAGGGATTTTTTTGGGGGGTGTTCATTGTGGCAATAGTGATTAATTGGAACTGGAGATGGGTGGGAGGAAGCCCAGTAACAAGAAAGTGATGTGTGCTGTGCAAATAATTTAACCATGACCTCGCTGCCCTGAGCAGTCAGGCACTGGACTTCATCTCCAGCGTGCCAAACCCTCTTGAGGTGTGAGGAAGGTCACAGATGTCCCATCTCTGTTAACATTGCATACTAAGGCAGTACAAGCAACACACGATCCATCTGAGCAATGCTTTCCTCCCCAGAGCTATATCACACATGGCAGAAGACAGATGTCTATTTTGCACAGACCCCAAACAGAGCTGGCCATTTGGCAGAGAGTTCAAGAAGGGATGAGAGCAGCAGAATCTGACCATAAGGAGACTTCATAAAAAGTTACCTAAATTCTCTATTGCACTCTGGAGAGTTTGCAGCCAGATTTGGTCTTGTCTGACAGCTCTGTATGCCCGTGAAATTCCTTTAAATCCTTGGTGAAATGGAGCCTCAGTTTCCCGAAGCAAAGCATGAAAATAAACAAGAGAATAAATTAGAAAGAAGCTGAAGAGGAAATGAAGCTCTTGGTGGCTTATCTCCCCTCCTTTTTAATATCCTCACTGGCTGAGTGCTAAAGCTCTGTGCCCTAGAGCACTTTTCTTTGTTTTTTGAGCTGTGTAAATACAGCTGTGACCTAGATGCTGGGGAAGTTTGCCTCTCTTCACAGCACACCTCCAGGCTGCTGTATCTCAAAAGCAGCACTCCTCAAACTTCTGGGATGCCAGGTAGCACCCAAATTGACTGGGACAAGAAACGCCCACAGCCCTGCAGCAGCTGATGCTCTGTGCCTCAGAGCACCAGGACAGCCTCTGGCAGATGCACAGCCTCCTGCCCTCACCAAACTTACACCAGGCTGACCTGTCCTCACTGTCACACAACAGAGACCTGTTCAGAAGTGACGTCCAGATGATCATCTGACCATACAGCTGACAGATGCTCTATGGTTTTCACATTTGCCTGTAACCTGTCCAAGACACAAAATGATACCTAGAAAGCAATCTCTGCTATGGCTTGTTGTCTTCTGAGGGACTCGGATGCCCCTGGAAATGAATCAGTGTTGCCTGAAAGAAAGTAGGCCAGCACAGTGTATTCCCACCCTGCTTGGCAAGAACATGGCAAACCAAATTGCTCCATCAAATCAATTCCTGCTGCATTAAATTAATGTTGATAGAAATGCAAGAGTGCTTACACTGCCTTATAATTAATGCTCAGTGAGAGCATTATTTAATTATAGGTGACACCATCTTCCTCAGCTCTGTTGATGGTTTTGGGAACTTTCAAGTACCAGAAGAGCAGTTGAGTTTCCCCAGCCCAGCCGGCTGTGGCAGTGCCAAATGTGCTTACTGGCTCACCACAGCCAAAAAAGGATTCAGTCTCTGGATGAAGTTGTCCTTTGATGCCCTCCTGACCATCCCTCACTGCTAAGGCCACTTCCAAGAGAACAGGAAGGAAAATGCTGAAAAAGAGAGACTGGAAATGACCAAATGTTTTGACCATTTGGATTCAGTCGGTGAATGGCTTTGGCTGAAAATACACATCAAATCATTTTAGTCTGGCATTTTTAGACAAAGCTTTCTGATCTTTTCTTTTGAACTGTTGTTATTTTGCAATTTGCCTACATTTTGAAAGATGAAAGAAAATGGAAGCTGTCAAACAACAAGAGAAAGAACTTTGAAGCCTAAATAAAAGCATTTCCTTTAAAGCTTGAAGTTTGTAGATACATAGCTTTTGATGCTTTTGCTTTACAAATACTTCCTCACACTCCATAAAGCTTACATTTAAAGTCAGCTCCTAGAAGAAGAAAAAGGATGGGAGCACTGTCATCATTAAATGAAAAAAAAATCATTATCCATGCAGTGCTGTTTAGCCTGGGCCGAAGCAGTCAAAATGTTTCTCTACAGAGTGGTACAGTTCAGGGGAAGGATAGGGCTACCTGTGATGGTCAGCCCCCTAGCCTGTGCGTGCTGCTCAGAGGAAACCAGAAGCTATCAGCAAGCACAGCCCCTCCTGGACAGCAGGGTGGAGCCGTCAGAAATACAGAGCACGATCCCTCTCTTTCCTGTTATTCACAAGCCCTTCGGTGCTGTCAGCTTCCAGTGACAAATGCTTCCCGCTCAGCCTGTGGCGTCACTAACTGGTTGCTCTGAGGCGGGGACGGGAGGTTTGTAATTACGTTCCCTGTCAGGTGCTGCAGTGACCGTGCTGCCTGTACCGGCTGTGCCCACATGGCAAGGGCACACAGTGAGGAATGCATGGCAGGATGGAGCATAGTATAACCCAAAACTATCCACAAGAAAAGTGAAGAGCATTGTGTGAAGCACAGAAACCTAAGCCAATGCAAGATACATCAGTGAACGTTTGTCTGAACGAAGAAAAGCTTCCCCTGCAAACTGCCTGTCATCCTCAGCTCCTGCTGCCAGGTCCAGCCCAGGACAGTTCTCCTTTGAGCTCAGTTGTAGAAAAGCATATCACATGCATCCAAGTAACAGGAAATGGCTGAAATTAGGCTGGACAAAGTACTGATCAGATGATCAGACATGCAGATTTTATTATACATCAGTTGGATGAGAGACTTGAAAGCAGCTCTCTTTCTTGCAGCTCCCACTGAACTTCAAATCTTTGTAGTGATCAGATGCTGCAGTGAGCACAGTGTTCGCCAGAGACAAGAGGACAGGCTTCCACCTCTGTGAGCTGGGTAGCTGCAGAGGAGAAGATGTGATTTACACCAGTCAAAATATTGACTAGAGGCCTCTAGATAAGCCAAAGTTCTCAGCGTATATGCTGATACTGTATTTTTAAGCTTCCTAAGAAATCTGTGGGCCAGCACAGCTGTCATGCTTTATTGTCAGGGACACACATACAGAAAACCTGTGCCAAAACCTTGGTCAGGTGAGCACTGACAAGGGCAGAGATCCCTCTTTGGCTACACAGGTGTACAGTCAATGTAGTGCACCTTAACTCCTCAGGGTCAAAAAAACATAATATGAGTAACTCAGCACAGCATAGCTGGGAGCCTTTAATTCTTTTTCTTCCAGATGAAGGTCTGGCTCAGTCTCGTGCCTAAAAGCAAAATCTGGCATGTATTTATACATTACATTCTTACTTTCCTAGAGAAGGTTTAACCATTTGATTCATAAATTGTGTCTTTATGATCCTCACATCTTCACCTTACAGAAAAGTAGGCAAGATATTTTTCCTTCTCCATAGGCTTCATCATCTCAAAAATGGGCACATAGTTTTTGTTCCAACACTGTTTGACAAATACCCTGGGGAGAGTAGGACAAATTTCAGTCATGAAGCTTCAACTGGGAGGACAGAGAGTGGAAGAGACATCCTGGAAAATGTTTGCAGTCTTCCTGTGGTTGCTGACTCTTCACTACTTGCATAAAACTGTCTCACAGATGCTGAGAGGGAAATATTTAGACCAGAACACAACACAACAGAGTCTATGCTGCACTTGGCATCACCAAAAGACAGCTAAGGTCTTTAGGTATTTCCAGTCTATGAAAAAACAGTCTTTGGAGGATTCCTGGAGAGACCCTCTCTGTGCAATTGTTTTGGGGACAACAAACTAGATTACACAAATATTCTTATAGAACACCTGCCATATCTGAGCAATCCTAATGCTAACCAGCCCTATGGCAGAGTGAAGCATGTCCCTAGAAATTTTTACCATTGCATTCTGACCACAGAGGAGGTTGGCCCTGCAGAAATGTGTGAGCACTGGAGGCTCTGCCTGATCTGTGCTTTCTGAGATCACTTCAATAAAATGCAGATTAATTTGCAATTAAATAGCCCAAACTGCCCTAAGCAGCTTCTAAAGGCTGGCTGTGAAACAGAGATCTTCAGCATATTGAGTCCAACCTTCAGTCTGGTTTAGGTCCTCTACAGGGGTAGATCCTCCTTGCCCAAAGACCTGGAGCAACTACTCTACACCTTCTCCTTCTCATTTTCTGGGCACCTGTATTTACTCTCAGGAGTTAGAGATTCTCTCTAACTTTTGGTAAAAGCCACGTTTTTTCCGTGCCTGTCCCAAACACACCTTTGCTTTCCAGTGGCTCCAACCCTAGACACAGAGCATGGAAAACCAGGACCTTCTCCCTCCCCTGCCCGTATTGCCCTACAAATCCAGCAGCCATAGACATGAAGCAGGACTGTACAACATTAAGCACAGGATAAATATGGAGCAAAAAGAGTCTCTAAGTGAAACAGGTCACAGTCAAATGTTTCATTCTTTGTCTCCAATCTAAGTTAGAGCCAAATGTTTTAATTCATCCTATTCTCCAAGACCTCATCTGTCCCTTGTAGCCTCCCTGCTGTGTTTCCACAGCTATAATGGGTTGGATTTGGCTCAGTGTCTCCTTAGGACAGTACAGACATGCCAGCAGTCATGCAGTAGCATACTGGCAGGAAGGGGAGTTGCTAGATGTGCAAAAAGAGGGTATAGTGTGGCAGAAAGCCGATATTTTTGGGTATAATAAGGAATTTCTGACTATCCATTGGGACAGTGTACAAAAAATGACTGTTCATTTTGGGACAGCTTGAAATGGCCAAATTTTCAGAAACTGATACCCATGTACTTTGTGAAAATTATGCTTCTGAAGCTGGGCACCCCCAAATCGCTAGCTACTTTTAGATACATTGGTTATAGTGCTTTTGATTCAAGCTTTTCCCACCAGATACCACATAGGCTTTGTTCTCCCTTTGGGTCCTGGGGCTGTGTCCCTTCCCATTCCACAGTCACAGTAAATGCTCAGTTTTATGGCTGAGCAACTTTTGTCTCACCACCACTTCTTGCATGCTCTGCCTGAGAGGAAAATAAAAGTCATTAAATGAATGACTGCTTGACTTGGAATCAACAACCTCTGTCCGAAATTCAGACACAAAAGCATCTGGATTTAATAATACCTGTTTATAAATAACGTTGTATCATCATTTGTTTAAAAAGAAGTAAATCCTAATGTTGATTATTTTTGAACACACCATGAGCTTTCTGACATAATGAAAAGACAGGAAGAGTCCCAGGGCTGGCATTTCCCCAAAAATGTAGATTGTTGTGGGAAAGGAGACAGAGTAAGCTTCCTGCTTTTGTAGAGGGAACTTATTTTTTGAAGTAAGATAAACTTAGAGCACTGCTTTTGTAAAGATCGAGGCTTATTTTACTCACTGATATCACACGCACATCAGCAGGCAGCGCCAAGGTGGAAGTGCGCCCGTGCCTGTGTTTGTTAGCAGCACGTTTGCGAGTCTGATCACGGCACAGGGGAGGACATTCGCCGTGCACGAGGAAGTCCTGGCACCAGAAATGGTGAGGTGCAGAGCAGGAGGCTGGGGACACATGGCAGCTTTTCTTCTGCCTGGGATTACTCTGTCTCCAGCACTGCCCTTGGCTGAGCAGCAGTGAGACTCTGGCCGGTGAAGAGAAATCGGTGGTAGAGATTATCCTTCCACAGCCAGACAGCAAAATTGATCCTGCAAACTTTCTTCAGGCATCCCTTAAAGACTGAGTAGCAGCAGGGATGTAAGCTGGGATCTACTAAAGACTAGTGGAAAGATGTTCTTTCACTTCGGCAGCTTGATTCAAGTATGTTTCTCTCACAGACACACCAGTGATGAAGGCCAGAGTGCAGCAGACAAAGTGTACCCCCAAGCTGGTCACAACTCAGCAAGTCTGCAACCTGCAGATACATGCCTTTGGGTAGGAACCAAGCCCAGCTTCAGTACACATAAGTGTGACTTGCACTGAGGATTGTGGGCTAAGTGAGCCATACTAGCTCCAGCCATCCATAGCATAGAAGCATATTTGTTTGTAAGGCTTCTGTGGCCAGTAAAAGACAAACAATTAGCCTGAGAAGTGGAACTAGAAACAGGCCATTATGAGGTTTTCCTCTGCATCAGCCTGTGGTCAGTCAGAAGAATCCCTCTGACAGTGGAAATTGCTGAGGAATCCAGAAAACAGCTTCAGCAAATGATACTGTAGCTCCAATCTGTGATAAGACCAAAGCCCCTTGCAAGGGGAAGCCTAACTGTATCATAGGACATGACTGTAAGAAGTGTGCAGGGCTCTCAGCTCCTAGTAAGAATTGCTGTGTTGTTACTCCATGGTCCAAGATGCATTGTCATTGCAGGTGAACCAAAGTAACAGCAAAGCCCTGGGATCTGGTCTGGGATACCTAGAACACATCTGCCAACTGATTGAGAAGATTGGGCAGCTTCAGGAGCACAACCTGCGTCTCCAAAAACAAGTGTGCAGCTTGCAGAAAGAGCAGAAGATGAGTCAGATAAAAGAGGTAAGCACACACCATAGTATCTTCCATTGAGTAATACATCTTAAATAATAAACTCAAGGCCCAAACAGAAAGTTATGTGTGCGGGAAGGTGCCAATTTACCAAATCCAACATCCACCTGGGCTGGGTACTCTGGTCTTCAGGGAGGCCTCACCCACGACAATGAGTTTAGTTTCCTGAGGCTGAGCTTGAGTTTCTGTTCTTATTCAGTTTAGTTTCCCAAATGTGCTTGCTTCTGTTGAGTTAAAAAGCACCCATCTCACCTCATACAATGGCCTGCTCTAAGTTAATAACTTCTCTACAGTTGTAAATTTCCCAAGAACACATCTCCTCTCCTCAATGCTATCAAAATCCACAGAGCTCCTTAGCAATTGAATTATAAGATCTTTCATTTCCATCTGGTTTCAAACTGTCAAAATCCCAGAATTTTTCACAAAACAAGGGGAAAGAGAAGCAGTGATACCATGACCCAGATCCATGTTTTTTTTCCCTTCCTGTGCTCCTGAGCCACCAGATGAAAAATCTCTGACATGAAACCATTTCAGTGTTCCCATCTGTCATTTTTATCAGCTAGGGCTAGCTGGAAAATTTGACTGAAATTTTCAAATAATTTCAGGGTCTTCCTAGCATTTCCATCAGCATTTTTTAGCCCCTGCATATTTTATTAAGCTCTACCCCACATCTTCTTCAGTCATCACACCAGATTTCCATATTTTTTCCTCCCCTGCCTTTTTGTTTATTTTAACACTCCCCAAAGGAACAGAAAGGATTTATCACACTCAGCTATTTCTTCCCAGCTGTGCTGTGGTGAGTCTTTTATTCTCCAGATAGCATCATTGTTCTCCTGGTGCTGCTCTCCCACCTGCTGGGACTGGATCTGCAGTAGGTGATTGACTCCTCCTCAGAGCCAAAGCCAAGTTCTGAGTCAGGTTGCAGAGCAAAGAAGCTTGTCATTTCCATGTACCCATCTCTCACACTCAGAGGAATGCAGCCTCCTACATAGAGCCTGGGAATTGTTAAAACATTTTCTGAAGCTTTACAACTGTGAGTCATGGCTCAAAGTAACTCTTCCAAGCTGCAAACTCATCTGGTGTACATGCCCCCTCCCCAGCTCCCATTGAAATGAAAGGCACTGTGCTTGCATTTAAATATTTGAAACTTTGATCTTTTTGGTAATTCTGAAGATCTCTCAGCAGTGTCTTCTCAGATGCATTTGTCTCATACTGTTCAGTGGGAAATTGGATCCTCAGATGTAACATTCAGTGCTTGCAGTGTGGTCTACAAAACTGGATGCTCTCAGATATCCTGTGGTGCCTGCATCTCCTGTATTCGAGCAGCTCTCCATCATTTTGTTCTTCAGTCATAGCCCCCCTCTGAATAGAAGAGGAACACTGCTACCCCATTTGCCAAGAAACATGAAGATTGCCATCCACAATTTAGAAGGCGTCCAAAGACTCCTTTACAAACTACGTTCACTCTCTATGTAGACTATGAGCATGGAAAGGTTTCCATGTCCAGACATGGCTAGGGAAGACACAACTGCCAAAACATGGGGTTAGCATGGTATTAAGAGCTAGTCATGAGGATTGTAGATAACCAATGCTCGCAATGCTGTTCTTGAGAGGTGCACAGACACCACCACTGAAATGATGGCTTTGATCCCAGAACACTGCTGCTCCACACCCTTTAGTTTACAGGGAAATCTATAATACCACGGGCCAAAACCAGCATCTTTCATCAGATTTGCTAAGCATCTCCCAAAGGTAAAGGTAATGCAAAGTGCCACACTGCTGTGACAACATATGCAGATGAGAAGTGACGTTGAAACTGTCAGTTGCTTGGAGGTCTCCAGAGGTGCTAAACTACTGTTGGCCTGTCCTGGTTCCAACACCAGTAAACAGTTGGGTTCCCATTCTGCTTCAGCTGGATAAAGCTCTCCTTCCTTCCTACCCTGCTAAACTCTTCTTGCACATGGTTGTGCAAGGTAGAAAATCTCCCCTTCCTCACCCCACCAGCAACAGCAGAAGTACACCGAAGTACCGCATACAGTCAATCGGGCTGGTAACACGCAAGAAAACTGTGGCATCCCATCAATAAAAACACAAGATAGTGTTGTCTGTGCATGCTCCAAAACAAATAACATCTTAAAAGATGAGTCATTGGTATAACTGATCTGTTTATTTACACTAATGCCTTAGCTGAGCAACTCTCTGTTTAGAAACTTGTATTCAGTTCCTTCTGGGAAACAAACTGAAAAGATGCTGCATATCAGGCAATTTAAGTTAAATGCTAATGAAGCCATGAAAGCTCTGTGTTACTAACTACAGGCTGTTCAGCCTTTTAATCTGGATTCTGGTGGGTCCTAGGATAAGGATGGACATCCCTGGGCTGGAATGTTTACAATTTCTCTGTAGTGTTGCACTACCCATAACCTTGAGCTGTTGCAGCCTGAGAGCCTGCATACTTTCTTTTTGTCTGGTACAGGAATATCTTCTGCAGCATTGCTCCTGTGGAGCTGTCAGTATCTTCCTTAACTCATATCAAGACATGAAAACAAGTTTTGCTGGGAGGAGCAGACCTCACAGCCTCTTGGTTCAGACTGGCAACCCTTCTGATCTTTCCATCATCCCAGAAATAGGAGCAAACACCGAGAAGCTGAGCAGCTGCAATGGTGAGTTTAAAATACCTCTAACCTGCCCTCCCATTTGCAACCACTTGGTCAAAGAAGCTGACCAGCCACTTTCTTTTCCCTAGGAAAGACGGTTGGGAACAGAGCAAGGTTTTTGTAGAACTAAACCCTACCTGAAATCCAAAAGAAGCAATTTTAAATGCTCTGTCTATACCTAGGATTTTAACACTGTCTGCTTCCTGTTTGTGAATTGGGAATTTTTGCTTTGCAGCTGTGGCTGTTAGGATTAGGACAAATGAATTACAAAACAGGTCTTTTGGAAATTTAGCATGCCTGAACGGGACCATTAGTGGAGCCCCCCTCCACACCCAGGCAAGGTAGGATTTGATCTAAGATGGAAAGCCTTATGCCTGTTCTTAGTCTTCTACCCTCTCAAGCAGGCACAGAACACATTCCTGGAGGATGACTTATTCTATAGACCAAGTGGAAATAAGCCCCAGCTGCAAAACTTGAATCCAGAGACCAACTTTTCCAGAAGGCTGAGAAACACTGGGCTCATCCTGTTGATGATAAAACCAGATTAAAAGTCTATTAGATGTGAACCAGCTCACTAAATGAGGCTGATCGGTTTATTTCAAACCTCGGATTTCAGCTTGTATCTGATACCTGGTGAAACACAGAAACTTCATTGCAGGATTGAGTCAGAGTCTTTGGGATCACATGGGGTCTTATCCCATCTTTAAGTCTTTAGAGTTCTCATTACATCTTAAGTCATAATTTGCTGCCAGCACTGCCCAGAGGCCATCCTAGCAGGATACGGCTAAGAAGTAAGTCCTTGCATTTCATTGCAGGAAGTGAGAGATACCTGGAATCAGGAAAGAGCCAGCCAGTGGTGGGGCTCAGGAAGTCATCAAACAATAGAAACAACAAGGAGAATGAGTTCAGAGAAGTTGGGAGTATGGCTGAGGGACAGACTTTTCTGTCAAAGGACCCTGCAGTAAGAAAGGTGAGTAATAAGCTAGGAACCTGACTCTGAGTGGGACCCGTGGGAGAAGCAGAGAGAAGTTCTGCTCAGGCAGATTAGAGTCAGGTGCCAGGAGAGCAAGCCAGCCTTGTCTCAGCCTTGTCTGTTACCGAGTGGAGCTGGGCTAGCAAGGTCAGGGGGGTCTGTGTCCCTCTGCTCCTAACCTTAAATGAAGAAGGACTATGTCTTTATGCCAAGAAAGGCACAAATGGATCACTGGTGCAGGGGAGAGGAGCACTGCAGACAGCAGCATGGGGTTTAGTCCTCACCAACTCCAAATAACTTACTGTGTGAACTCTGTAATAAGTATCTCCACTACGATGCTAATGAGATTAAACGAAGCATTCATTACCACTAATAAATATTTTAGTGGAACAATCCTTAGCTGGCCACACTTATTACCAGACTGGCAGCATATCAATGTAATTAGCTCTGGTCCTCAAAGCGTGTTCCAAGGAACGTGTTTCAGCAAATCTGTGTCACTGAAGTCCAAGGGAGCAAGGATGAATGCTTTCCTCTCCCTTTCTTTCCCATTGTTTGTGTCTGCCTCAGCACTTTCATGTTCCGGTGGGGTTCAGAAGTGCTGAAATGCCAGAGCAGAGACTCTAATCAGAGTATTCCCAGTCCTGCAAACAGGAAAGAGGAAGGAGTAGGTCTCTCACGGGAAAGACCTCATGAAATTTCCACCCTTAAGTTGCAAATAGGTCACAAACACTTCAATGAAGTTCAGAACCCAAATTAAGGCTGAGGCCTGAAAGTTGCTCCATGCTCTGCTTTGTGTCCAGCCAGCTTCTGGAGTATTTTAAGCATGTGGGAATTTCTGATGACTTCACAAGATCACAGAGCCAAGATCCATTCTCTTTAAACTGAATCCTCATCCTCTCTTGTTACATCACAATTGAGTATTGTTACTTAGTATTGGATTTGTACCCTGAACATGAAATGACCCATTTATTCCTACAATGCAGGTAACGTATGGGAATTCTGTCTGTTACATAGGCTACTAGGTACTATACACGGTGACCTGGCAGTTTAGAAACAAAAGAGAGGCGAGAGGTGGAGGGAGAAAGAAAGGATTATCACACATGGGAGGGCCTGAGATAAAGGACTCGACCAAGGCTATGGGCACATTCCAGGGCAGAGTCTACTCTGTTGCAAACGCTGGGAGATGGTCTCACTGTCTTGTTATTTATCAATGTATTTGCCTTTTGTTTCTAGGCTCCGGATGTCAGCAAGAACATCTCGGTATGTACTGCCTTTGCAGAATATCTTTAACTTGTGTCTACATTATCAGAAAGTAAGCCCACACAGTGCACAGCATTGTACGAACAAAAGAGATTTACTCACCCCCAAAGTTTACTCTCATGGACGACAGGAGCATCAGCTGCTCAGGGTTTCTGTGGTATCAGCAGTGCTTGCTTGTCTGAGACAACACCAGCACAACGAGGGACTAACTGCTGAAGCCTCAAAACCCTTCCACAGCACACATTAATCCTAGCAGTAAACACAGAGGTTTGCTATTTCCATGAGTAAACAGTCTTGTTTACATGCAATTAGCTCAATAACACTGAATCAGGTGTTGCAGTTCTCAGCTGAGCCATGACTTCATCTGAAGTTTTGAACTGAAAACTTTGCAGATTCCCAAGAAGAGCTGTTGCAATAGGCATTGCTGGGGCTTGTAAGTGTGGCTGGGCAGCTGCCACGTTGTGCTCTCAAGGTGGCCACAAGTCCTGTAGTAATGGCTCTGCTGGTGGCACAGCAGCATCAGCACACAGTGAGGAGGAACCTCGGGACAGGGCGGAACAGTGTCAGAAACATGACAATATGGGAATAAATGGGAATAATTTCTCTCCATTATGCTAGTTCTGGGACATGATAATTTTTGTTCTGTTCCCCAGGTTTTCCAGTAATCACTTCAGGAAATTTAAAACAATACTGGAAAAAAAAATTAAATTTTTTGATTCGTAGCTCCATTTACTTCATGGGTCCAGATGAGCCCAGCCTGGAGAGAACAAAGATTAGAGATGGCCTCCTGAGATTCCCTGACCTCCTGATAATCTCTATTTGCATTTCAAATGTAAGCTGTGGCTTGCTGACGTGACAGGGAAACAAAGGCTTGATCTCTTCTAATTCATGGTCCACAAAAGCTACCACCTTAAAAAAGGCTGATACCAATGCACCTGGCCTAATAGAACGGATAAGAGAGTCAAACTGCTTTTTTGGGTTTTGTTGTAAAGGCCCCCTGCTTGCATGTGAGTAGGTAGGAAACCAAACCAATCTCCTTTAGCACAGCATAACAATAGGGTGAAACGTGCCCTTAGGCAGCTACTCAGCATTCACCAGTGAGGTGCCCTCACTCCCTGAAATCCCAAGTCAGAAAGAACAGCAGAGTCCTAGGCAGAGAATTGTTACTAAACAAAATACAAAAAAGATGGTATTACTCAGAGTTCATCAATCCTGTCTCCTTGTGTCCTATACAGGTACAGGCTGGTCACTGGGCATCATTGCAGTGTTTAAAATTCTTTTGTGGACCCTGACCCCTATCTGTCTGAAATAAAGAAACTTCCCTCTTCCCACCACCCTGGAGTACCCCAGAGTACCATATGTTGACCAGATGAAATCTGCCAGCAACTTGCCTCTGGTCCTTTAAGTTGTGGTTTCTTTTTGCTCCCTAGGGTGAGAGCCATGCTTGGAGGAGAATGCGAGATCTTATGAGGAAGACACGTCTGACAAACCAGAACAAGCTGGGGCTGTCCTCTGCTGCTCTGAAGAGGTCCTGCCCACAGCTGTATAGGTGAGAGAATACTGTGGGAGATTTTCACTTAGTTTTGGGAAGAGGTGGTAGAAGGTTTACCTCTGGCTGGTGTTGCCTGGAGAAGACCGCTCCTTACCTTATTTCCATTGTATATACTGGTCCTGGCTAGCAGAAGCATTTGCTTCCTTAGTGCCCAGACACTCTAGGATCCCAACTGGATGTTACTCACGTGAGAATCATGAAACATTAGGGTCCCTAAAATAAGGCGCATCTCCCCAGGAGGGCAAGGGGATGATGACAATTAGCCAGAGCCATTCTATAGCCTAATTATTTGTCTGCTTCCTCCTAAGCATTGCAGTCAGCATTAATGTTCTCTTTTGTCCCCTTTCCCACCTTTCATCCAGTGGGACAGACCATATTGTACCTGATGTGTTCTGGGATGGGACAGTCAGGATCAGCTGGATGGTCTTTGTCAGAGGAAGAAGAGATGAAGTTTGCTGAATGCGTGCTCATGGGTGGCAATTGTTTGTTGCTGCAGATGAATATTTGGGCCAAATATGAGGTCTTACTTTTTATGAAGTGATCCATGCTGCTCTCTTGGGCAAGTTTGTCTACCAAGCTGGTTGTAGCCTGGCCTCTGAGCTAAACTGTGTTGTGCATGTCCACCTGACAGTTCTGCCAGCTACCCTTTGCACAGATATTCCCTGTGCACTTGGCAAGTCTGGTGAATTTGGAGTGTTTGTGTATGTAATCAGGTAACAGGAAGAGCCTGGGTATCTTAGTCACCAAAGCAGGAGCATTACATGGAGCTGTGCACCTCCCTGTATGTTTTTTCAGCTGAGGTCTCAGTAACCTTCAGCGGAACAGCTCAAACGTGCTTAACCCCTCCTCCGGTTTTAGAGGGGGTGATGGTGGGGAAACAGCAGTTGTTTAAGCACTCAGGAATGTCCTATTGTTCCCCCTAAGACAGCTTGTATCTACCTTACAAAAAGCATAAGGGAACTGGGAATCTTATAATTACAGCTGGAAAAAAAACCCTCTGTAATACATGGAGTGACTTTTCCAGCTGGGAAAAGGTTGGTTGGGGCCCAAGCACACGTAACAGGAGAGCTTCCTCCTATTGTTTGGGAAACTGAAAGAAACACAAAGCAGAGAGAGATCAAACAGTTCCAGCTAAAATAGATGGTGAACCAGCTGGGGAAAAAATACAGACTCCTGTGACCTTTCCCTCTGAACCTGAATAGAACCAGCATTTTTATTTGGGTTTCAGAAAAGTTCTGTCTCTGTAACCTTCTGCTTGCCCCATCTCCGTCGCTCAGAGGACAGCACCAGTACTCCCTGCATGTGAATTGAAGGCTAGGTCTTTAGGTGCCTAAATTAATGTATTTCCAATGAAGGATCAGCCCAATAGCTCCTAGCAGAAATTCTAGCTCCCTAGAAATTAGTCTCCTAGAATGGACAACTACGGCTATCGTGGAAATGCTGTACAATGAGATGCCAAATGGACAATTTTTTGCCTGTCTGTAGCCAGGCATCTTCAGAGCTCTTGTACACTGATTTTTGCAGGCTGTTTTCAGTAGGTGATGAATGGCCTTTTCTTCTACTAACTTTCCTCTCCCGTATATCTATATAAAATCCTTGCCTCTCCTCATGCCTCTTATCTCCCTCCATTTCCTTTTCTCTTTCATTCTAGCTCTTATTCCCCAGCCCTATCTGTATTTGGTCTTGCTCTTTTTACTCCAAACCCAGCCAACAGCAGTGTACCAACCTTGTCTTTTTCACTGGTGTATGGAAAAGTTGGGCACCTTTTTCATGAGGCAGTTTGGATATGCAGTTGCCCTCAGGCTCCTATGCAGTAAAGAGTTAGGCTTAGTGAATCAATGACAGACCAGCAAATGCTGCTGGACAGTAAGACAGACTCTTCCTGCAGCAGTACCAGAATGGTAAAGCAATAAAGTCTCACTCATCTGCAGCTCTTGGCAAAGCAAATCTTGGAGCCCTGATACTCTCAGCATTTAAAGCCACTGTCTTTGTTATAATTTATGAAACATGTTTGTCCTGGCTCCTGGTCATGTTTGTACATGCACATATACGGAGCTGGCCGGCTTTCGCTTACCCGGGCTTTCTTGGGCTCCAGGTCTTGCTCTGAAACAGGCTGGAGCCTGGTGCCCTGTATTAACATACAGTTCTGAAGGAGTCAGAGATTTGTTGCTTTTGACACCCAGTCCCACTTGAGTCATTTGGGCAATTAGAGAAAGTCTCTTTGTTTTTGTTTTTGTAACTAGGTCAAAGCAAATCCCCTTTCATGCTCCTACTTTGTGTATGATGAATGATCTGCTCCAGGGTGGTTGTTTTGTTTTTCTTTTCTGTCTCTCTTTTTTTTTTTTTTTTTTAACATCCACAAAAGAATTCTCATAGCAGAGAGAACTTGGTTCTTCTAGCAGGAGAGAGGGGAGGCCTGCCAAGGTAAACATACTGGCACAAGACTCAGTGGTTTGTCATACATTGTTCTAAACAGGCTCAGGTTTTCATTTCATTTTCTTTTTGCTGCTAAGACATTTGCTCCTGCAAAGCAACATCTATTCTGTGCAAAGGACCAGAACAGACTGATGACTGACTTCATTATGCTGTTGTGAATTTAAACAGCGCATGGTCTTCCACTTTCTAGGGCAGGATCTAATGCAGGAAGTTTTGGGCAATCCCCTCCTGACATTCCAGTGCAGATACACCCACCTGGGTATCTCTGGGAGCTGTAGATTTGATGCAGATGCATGGGCATGAGCAAACCTCAAATACAGTATTTTTCATGGTAAAGATGATAGTTTCAGTTTGAAGCCACCAAAAGCTTGCTGCTGTATGATGCCTATTTGTAGTTAGTGTGAAGTAAGCTAGCAAGGACAGTGCAGTTCTAACATTACAAAACCCCAACTTCAATATTGTGTAGTAAAGGTTGAAAAGGGCCCAAGAACCTCAAACTCAAATCTGAATGATGCTCTTTACATGGAAAATTAATGCTAAGGTATTTTTAACCCTGTGTTCAGGGCTGAGAAACCACCAAAGAATTAAAGAATATCGAGGCAGAAGACTGACCAGTCCATTGAAAAGAACTAAGAGCAGAACAGAATATAAAAATGTACAACATTTAGAAAAAAACCCAATATAGTAGTTCACAAAATGAAGAGTCTGCACCACATTAGTTAAGACTTTGAGTTGAAAATTTTTCAAAATGAAGATTTGAAGTAAATAGCTATTAGCTATTTATTTTCTGTAAATAACTTTCAAATATTGCTTATAAAAACCCAAAGAACAAATGACAGGGTTTTTTTTCTTAAAAATAACCTATCTTAAAGATGTATCTAGAAAGTATTTCAAAAAGTTTGTCTCTCATAAGCTGTGGAGGCCTGAGCTAAGTAATTTCAACCAAACAGGATGTATTATACTCATTTCAATCATATGTAATAAATAACAAACAAAAAATTAAGCTGAAGACAGTCCACAGCAGCTAGCTTAGTGTTGCTCTTCAAAACACTTCATTTCCTATTTACTATTTTAGGCCAGGAATTTTAACTTCCCTGTGACATTCAGCCACAAGTCTATCCCCCAGCTAGGCAGAAAATACTGGCTGCTCGGCAGAAAATGATGTTTGTGTCCATCTATTACAATGTGGCTTCCTGCCAAGTGCTGCATCTTGTGGCTCTCCTTTTGGATGCTGCCACAGATATTTGGACAGCATCTGTTATTGAATTTCAGACTGGAGAGGGGGAATCTGCATTGGGTATAGTTTAGATACATATGCACAGCATATTAATGTTAAGAACACAGCTAAGCATTCTGGCCACTGTCAACTTCAGTTGTATTTTTCCATTTGTTAAGGCCAGATATTATGTCGTCAGAGCTGAGGAAAACTGAGAGGAACTCCATGATTGTTCTGGGACAAAATATAAAGAACGAAAACTTATGGCCTTTCTGATAACCTGAGTCAAATGGAGCAAGTAAAGTAAGTAAAGCAGCATGTGTTGTTTTGTGGGTTAGGGTTTTTCACCTCTTCTTTTGGAACAAAAATGAGGCAGTCCTGTTCCTTCATCCAGACACTCTTCAGCTTGCAAAGACAGAAACAGGTCCAATTTTTGAAGTTCAAATGATGTGGATTGATGCCTACTGAGGACTTCATAAGATATACTTATGAAGTATAACTTCATTTTAATAGTTCCCCCACTTTTGGTTTGTTGTATTTTTGTTCTTAACCCACAATTTAAAGGCAACTGTACAGGCTGTATCACACAGCCTTTTTACAAAACATAAAAGCACTAAATTAATTTACCTGCAGTCAGTCAAAAGACTTCCAAATAATAAGCCAACGAGATGTCTTGGGGAAGAGACAATCTGTCCATAATAAAGACTAAAAGAAAACCAGCTTCAATGTCACCTTCCACCTTCCCAGTTCAGCCCACAGGCTAAATACAGAGAAACTCTCTCTAATCTCACATTCACTGCATGTTTCTGTTTCAGAAAGTCAAGGCAAGAACACCAAAGGACACAAAATCAAGAATCCTGGAGTTACTCTGTGCAATCGACATCCTACAATTGTCAACAGAGCAACTCTGAATTGCGTGTTGGAAGGGAAAGAGGGAAGGGGGATGTTGAGAAGGGTCTGTGAGCAGATACATGCTCAGCTATCTATGGCTTTGCTCCCAAATCTGAAGTGTACTTTAAAAAGTCAAGCTACAGATGAAAATTGCTGTTAGCATCTTGGCAACACAACCAACAGGGACTTTTAAGATTTGTAAATTTTTCCTCTTTTCTGGGTTGGGAACAGAATTACCTGAAACACTGAAGCTTTTAAGCTATCATTACTTTCTGGGGACTTCTCCAGCTGAAATAAACATTAGCTTTATGTGATATAGCATCATCTAGAGGAGTGCCAGAGACTCATTGCCCAGGGCAGAGGTGGTTGTTGAAAGGACAGCCTCCTCTCTCTGAGGAACCTAAATTGCAGTCTGTGACCCCAGCACAGTTCCTCCCTTCAAGCAATCTATGGCTAGCTGTGCCATTTCAGTAGAATCCAACAGGAAAACAAAGTATGTAAAGCTAAGGCCATTCCTGAATCCACTACTAGCTTCCCATCCTGTGGGCCTGCTCCTTCTGCAGAGGCCCCTGGACTCTGGTGCTACCCTGCACAGAAGTTGGCATTGTACACATTCATTGTAAAGACCAGAGTATGCAGCACTGCAGGAAGCAGCCTTTCGAGGGACTGGAGGGGGCATCCAGGGCAGCCTCTCCCCCACACCCAGCCATTGAGTAATCAATCTTTTTTTGGTTTGTTTTCTTTTTTTTTTTTTTTTTTATGGGGGACAGGACACCAGGCTTGAATTCCTACCTTTAAGTTCCACTGAAGTGCTCTGTCTGTGCAGGTGGGGGCCTGAGGCTGTAGGTGAGGTAGTCATGCTGCTGGTAGTGTGGCTCCACCTGCACTTTCTCTACTGGGAAAAGTTGAGGAGAGCAATGCTGTAAGAGAAAGTAATTCAAATACATCCTTTAAAAACTGGTGCTCTTTTGGGATACACTAACAACTGTGTAACATTATGACTGTGTGTGGTGGCTGCCTTATTGCCACATGTCCACTGCTTCCTGACTCAGGAACATGTAGTGCATGCTTCTGAAGGTCCCATGGTTGCAGAGGTCTCTGCACACTAGCTCTTAGTGGTACTAGCAAAATAATTAATACACATGGAGTAAAGATTTAAGTAAACTAACACTGCTTCTTGATAAAGGATTGTTCTACCCTATGAATTATAATATAAGTACAAGTCAATCAACTGCTGTTTAAAAATCCCTCCCCAACCCCTGCTTGCTTGAGAACCAAGATTTGACAAGCTGGCAGGAATGACCAGGTTCAGCAGACTTAGTCTTTCAGTAACAGGTGCTTCTCCCTTGCCCATCCACAGCAGCTGGAGCCATTGGAGTCCTCCAGATCAGAGCAGGATCTTTTCTGGGATTCGGAGCATCTCAGCCATGCTATTCCAAGGCCATTATAATTTTCAGAGATGAATGAGGGCAGGGTTCAAGTACTCAGAATGATTGCTACTGCTGTTACTTATCTTTTCAAAAAAAAAAAACAAACCCACAAACACAACGACCAAACCCCACACCCAAATCCCCATTAAAAAAAAAAAAAAAAAAACAAACAAAAAAAAAACCCAACTGTGCTGACTCAAGGTTAGCACCCTAAAGTAGGTGCTGTGTTTAATGTTTCAGTTGTAGCTGCTGCTGCAAGACTTGGTTATTCACTGTATATCGTGCTAGCTTCATCCAAAGCTAGAAAGATGTATGACTTGATTATTCTGTGAATATTCTGTATAGCTCCATAAATACAGGGGACAAAAATCTTGCATTAACTTACATTCTCCATTATCCCTCCAGCTTTTTTACAGAGACTGTACAGAATGTGAATCAGTGCAAACTGTATTTAAAGTGTTTTAAGACATAGCATCATTAACGGTATTTTCTACAACCCTCTCTATTCATGGCATAAGTTTGTTAAGTGTTTTGTGTTTGTTTTTTAACTAAGATAAACTAGCACTCTTTATTACAGCATAATATTTAATATGTTCATGTATTTTCAGAAATAAATGTATTTATAATGTGTAACATAGTGTATAGTTCTCCACTCCAGGATCCATTGTAATCCCAGCATAAGAAATTTAATAAAAGCATCACTATAATGATAATTGTTTTCAGGGATTTTATTAATGAACACCAGGCTTGTAGTATAGCAACTGCACACCTTTAGGGTGTCAGGTGAGCATAGCTAGTCAAGAAAGGAATTGTTATCTCCAAGCTTTTAAAGAACTTCTTTAGCTTTGGCAAAGAAGCAAGTTTGCTCTTTGGAAGCAGGTGCTATTCTCAGAGATCTAGAGGGTGATGAGAGCCTTTTGAAAGTTCAGGCATGACAAAACATACATGTTAATTTTGAGCAGCCTTGTATTAGGTGCTGTTGCTGGGCTTTGCTTCCGCAGACAGGCGGCGCACACAGCTCTTCCAAGAGGAATCAATGCAGGCACTGGGACAAAGTGTGCTGATGCTCAGCACTTGGGTTTCTTTCTGAAAAATCTAGATTCAGCTGTAGCACTACATAACAGCCTCAAATGACAGATCTTGGCTGGCCTCCAGGCTGCTCTTCCTCAGCCTTGATTCCCAGCCAGCAGCACCCTCCTGGACAGAGCAGCTTCCTTTCCCCTGCAGGTGTATAAGCCACTGTGTACAGCACCCCTAACAGCTTCACTGAACTGTATAACCAGGTGATACAGAGCGAAGTTAAGAGGGTGCTCACACAAGAAGTCACACACAAAAGAAAGTCATGGTGGAAAGTCAATGAGACTCAACTAGAGAGGCCTGGGAAAAAAGTAAGCCAGAAGTGCACGTCTGAAGGTAGAAGGGAAAGAATACACTTTCTGCAGAAGCAGGTATTGCGGAACAGAAGCCATGAGAGCCACTAACACCCCAGTGGCGCTAGAGAGCAGGCAGTGAACACAGGGCCAGTGCAACAGAGGTGGAAACCTCCAGGTTGCCTTCCACCCTGTACCAGTGCTTCACAAGAAAAACTCTCATCTCACTGCTGCTCAAGGCCCTCCCACCAGCTGAGGACCAAGTTGCAAGCCTTAAACACAGAAGACTCCCCAGAATGCATAAGGGAATTGAGCTTATTTCTTTGCTCACCCACCTCTGCTTAGCACTGCATGTACCTTACACTAAGCATCATACTAGCCTCCTACACACAAACTCTGCACCAAAAGGGACAGTCCCTGCAGGCGAATCAGTGCAATTCCCATAGGATACACACCCAGAGCTCCCTGCTCCTTTGGGATGGTTCAGTAACCCAGCAAAGGGCAGCAGGGACTTGACTCTTACAACCCCTTCAGCATCCACAGAGTCATCTAAGCTCTCTAAGCAAATATTTCTGTCTCCCTCACTGAGGCATAGGAAGGCTCCAGTAGCAAACAGGAGGTGTTTAGGTCTTGGCTTACACGCGCGCACACACAAACGCGCGCACACACAAACGCGCGCACAATTAAGACCAGTGCCAGAGCCCTCTGCATGGTGCACTGAGAAGGTGTGGTTTATATTACTCCTCTAATTGCCCAGCTAATTAGCATTATAGACTGCTACTAAAGACTTGTCACGAGGCACATTATGAGTTTACACTCAGCTTTCCCAGACAGAGCTCCACCTGTACCAAGGTAATTTAAGTAAAACAGCCTTTGGAGCAGGCCTCTGGCAACTATCTTCAGATGATGGTCTTTTCCAGCCTGTGATCGCCTTCTCCCTCCCACCATACAACTTGGAACAGTCTTTTCTTCTGGTTAGATTTTGAAAGTATGCAAGATGAAGATCACTGGTTATCCTGACAGTAGCAGGGAAAAGCAATTCTACTAGAAAAATAAAAGTATACTTTTACTCCTGAAGTTTCTTGGAATAGGAAAGGAATTAAAACTCGTTAACCACTCGTTAACACCCTCCAATCACACAGTATCACCCCAACGTAATTAAAAAGAACAACATCTGCTGCCTCCAGCAAGGTACTGATCAATTCTTTCCTAATATGTCTAAGTGCTACTCCTACCTTTTAAAGACCCAAAAGCAATACAATTAAGACTTCTCTCCTGCCCTTAACAGGAAGAATTTCTAATCAAGCCTTAGAGGAAAAAAAGGGAAAAGCATTTTTCCTTCCCTTCAAGGACTACCCCATCATTAAGTAAGAGCTTCCCCAGGCTGGGCAGGAAGGAGGGTGGAGCCCCATTTCCCCTCTACTGCCTGGAGAGTTCTGCTGTTCTGCTTTCATCCAGGACCTCAGAAAGCAAAGAGGGATGCTGCCCAGCTGCTGGGACTGACAACATCACACTGAACTGCTCCTGATGCTCAAAAGGGCAAATTTTATTTCTCATCTGAAAGAAATAAATAAAAAAATTAAGAAAAGCACTTTTATGCCAGCAGTGATATCAAATTAGCTTTAATCCAAGACCTTTGAAGATTTCTAACTGCCTGCTGTCACATAGAGGCTTAAGATGAAGCTTTAAGTAAAGTTTGATTTTTTTTTTTCTCCCCTGAAGTTCAAACCACCTAGGCCTTTTTTTTTTCCCAGTCGGAATGATGTTTCCATGTTCTCATTCACCAGAAAAATGCCACCTACTCTTTCTGTCTCAAGGCAAGAAAGGCAAGTTCATGCACAACATCACTAGGAAGGCCATTTGTGTAGTTCTTTGGCATCTTTGCTTTCCAGTCCCGCCACATGAGCGCAGCCCTAACTCACCTGGTGACTTAGGGACAAGTGGGCAATTCCCAGCTCCTCAGCTAAGTCAAAATCCCTGCTCTGCATCCCCAGAGAAGTAGCTGCAGGATCTGCTTTTAATGAGTTTTGCTGCACTTCTGCTCAGTGTTTAAATGGAGCCTAGGTCACTACTTCTGAAAGCCACTATATTCATTAACAGAAATGCCAACACCAATCCTGCCTCAGTCTGCAGCCCAGGCCTTGACAAGATCTCCAGTTTGTCCAAGTAGGACAGATAACACCAAATCCAGAGCAGAAGAATTCCAGAGTGAGATGAATTCAGAGCATTTGGAAAGCTTTCACTGCCATTGGGGTAATTTCTGCCTTGCAAATAAAGTCTTACAGCTAGAGTCTCCAGGGGAAGGGGTACCACCAACCAAATGGGTTTGACAGTTGCTTTATTGCAATCCATTGATTTCATGTGTTGCTGACACCTTCCTTTGCCACAGCACAGAAACCACAAGCACCACACACAGAGCTGTCCCAGTTGCCACAGCAGCAAATCCCAGAGCCCAGGGGGCTGCAGCATGCACAGCCGCTCCTGTGGGGAGAGACACCCCAATTAATGCTCCCATTGAGGCACAGGGATGCCTTCAGGGCTCAGCCTTTCTGTAGAAAGGCCTTAGGCCAGCCCCCTTTCCCCTGCTCTGCTGCCACACTTACCAAGGCCATCCTTGGCTGTGTCCTGCCTTAGCTCATCCTGGAGGAAAATCACAGGGCCTTTGCTGGAGACATGGGAAGTACCTTCCTGAAAAGGATGCTCAGCACTCCTTTTACCCCCTACAAAGCAACGCGAAGGTTGTAGGTGAGAAGAGGTATAGCCCTGAAGGTCAGCAAACTTTGTCCAAGTCAGCTTCTCAACACATAGGAAGCTCTGAAGGCCATAGTTTCCATGTGAGTCCACACAGAGCTAAGAGCCTATGAAGACCTTCTGTCTTTTTGGCATAAGAAGAGCCCTTAGTCAGTGGAAAGGAGCAGGAAATGCTTTGTCAAGTTGCCCATGCTTCAAGGGAATTACTCCAATTACATGTCTCCTACTCCCGCAGCTTGGAAACTGGGCCCTAGCTGCCCCTTTGGATAGGGAAGCAGAAGGCCAGGACACTTACTGACTCTGGAAGGACAAGTGGTGATGCAGGACTCCTTCACAGACTGGTGGCACACCGAAGCACTGCAGTGCAGGTACACCTCGAGAGAAACGGAACACAGCCTGAAATCCCTCCGGCAGTGTCTGGAGACTGGTGTTAGTCTAGTGTGGTGCTTTGACCCCGGCCAACAGCTAAGGACCCCTACAGCCGCTTACTCACTCCCCATACTCTGCCCCAGCAGGGCAAGAAAGAATAGGAACAGCAAAAGCAAGAAAACCTGTAGATGGAGAAATAAAGACAGTTAAATAAGTGAAGGAGAAGAGGAAAGGGAAGGAAAAAACCTAAAGCACAAGTGATGTAAACAAAAGTCACCTACCCTTCTCCTATAGGCAGACCAGCACCCAGGCAATTGGAGCATCAGCTACACTGGAAGATGAAATCCCCTAAGGTTTAATGCTGAGCATAAAATCGTGCAGCATGGAATATTCCTTTGGCCATTTTGAATCAGCTCTGCTGCCTCCCAGGTTCTAGCCTATCCTATGCCTACTTACTTGGGGTTGAGAAACAGCAGGAAGAGAGAGTCTTGGTGGTCTGCAAGTGGTGTTCAGCAAACAGCTAGAACATCTGTTTTCAACACAGTTTTAGTGACAAATCCAAAGCCACAGCACCACGTGGGCTGCTATGAAGAGAGTTAGCTCCAAACCAGCGCACCTGGTGCTTACGGGGGAGGGCCAGAAGGTCTGTGCGGCTTGTTTTTACATCTAGGCTGTAGCCTTGGAGCCCTCTGCTGTCCGCTCCAAGGCGGCTTCGAAACCTTTACACCACACACTTTCAAACTCGTTCAAATCCGGCATTACAGCACTTCTCCCTGACACCTGGAATACTGCTGCCCGAGCACCACTTCACTTTGAACCTTGTTAAGTACAGCTGAGACCACTTTTGAGTATTAGTTGATCTCAGGAGAGCTGAGCAAAGAGTACAAGGCAGGGTGAATTTCATGTGACTTAACTGGAGGAGTTAATGAGATTCAGAGCCCAGAGGCTTCAAAAGGTACTCAAAGTTATTTCTAAGTCAAGTCATTTTGGCCAAGAAATGTCGTTTAGAGAATTTTGGTTAACATAGCTAGAGCACACACCCTAAGCTAATTCACCAGACAAGCTAGCACTTGCTTAAGTAAACTACTACCCTTCCAGTAGTCACATTTTCTGTCACACCCCTCCAGTGATGTCTCTTATCTCTACCATATTCACTTCAAGGAATAAAGTTTTTGGCATCAATTTCTCCCCTTCTGTTTCAGCAGGGGATTTTCCTAGTCTTCATCCCACTCCTCCAAGGAGACCAAGAGACTCAGTTACGAAGTAGTTCTTATTGCTTGCGCATTTTACTTGTCTTTAATATGAAGCTAGGCAGCCAGGACATCATCTTACCAGCCCAGAGAGTTTATCTCGGGAAGGGGAGTCCGTAAAGGTGAATGTATAGAGGGTGAAACGTTGATAATGAGAGGGGAAGAGTAATCCTGAGGTGAAACTCAAAGGCATCAGCTGTGTCTGATAGTTATCCCCTGCATAAGGGCACCTGAGGAGGAAAGGTAAGCAGTGAAAAAAGAGCAAGTTATTCCCCCGACCCAAACCTTTTTACAAGTCACTTACCCATCCACCAAAATTGGCCACTGCAGCTGTTGCTGGGGGTTGGTGCTTGGTGTGGCCCAGCAGTGGTGCAGAACTAAAATCAGGTCTGGATCTGTTCTCTGAAGGATCTTGACTTCTGCATAAATAGGGTCTCTCAGAGTCTTCACAACAGGATAATCACTGTCTGTATAGTAGGAAGTATAGCTTCCATCTGAGACAGAAGAAACCCAAGAGCCATTTAAGAGCAGGAAGAAACAGGAGTAGGTATCCTTTATAGCCATATCAGTAAGTTCCCACCATGGCAGGGAAGCAGTGCTGGGTTAACCCACTCTGATGAGTAACACTAACACTGTTATGCATCAGAGATCAGAGTCCTGCACCCCTCTCCTACCTGAGGCAACATGCAGCTCCAAAGACAGAGGACCTGGCTGGGACACAGCAGGGAGTGGTGGCAATGTGAAGACCTGAACACTCAAAGGAATGGAGCTCCCACTGATGGAATAACTACATCGTATATGTAACCTGGTGGGAAAGGAAAGCTCCAAATCAGGCAAATAAGAAAAGCCACTCTGATATCCCCTTTCTCCAATATGGTAACGTTTCACCTGCTTTAATTAGTTATATCCCCTTTCTTCCAACAAGTACTTTTTACAAATACTTGAAATTCTCTTTAGCGTTTAGATTTGAGAATCTATAGATTGTCACTGAACAACACCAGCTTTATTCCTACTAATTAGAGACATACCGGTCTTTACCCTACTCCCATGCCTTCATGTGAATTCAGAGCTTGTGACAAGTAGGAATTTCTCTAGTGACATTGAACACAGTGACACTCAGCAACATCAGCCCCAGGGAAATACCTGAAAATGCTATCCCTAGTGACAGAGCCAAGATTTCCAGTCTTCACATTCCTGCTTGCCACCAACTCATTCTCATATATGGCCTGGTCTCCAGTCATCTGGAATGACAGACAGGCACCATCACTGTGGTAAGTCAGGCTGGATCAGTATGAGGCTGGAGAACAGCATTTGGCCTCAGGAAGTCTGTAGGATGTCCAGTAGGCAGCCAAAGCCATGTCAGGTTGTTCCAGCTCTTCCAGCCTAGCAACAGGTGCAGTTCTTACCTGAAAGGTAGTGCCACAGGCAGAGAGTGGAAACTGGTACACAACAAAGGCATTGTTTGTCAGGACAGGGACACAGCCAGTACTGTGTCCACTGGCCAGTTGCACTGAGTCGAGAGCAACAGGTGGCAGGGTCACATCTCGAGAAACAGCAATGGAAAACTGGCCATCTGGTGTGCAATGAGCTGTCACTGGAGAAAAAGATATAATCAGTCTTGAGCGCAGAGATAAGAGGCATGGAAAAGAGGCCCTAACATCACATCCAAGACAAGACCAGGAAGCCCTGCAAGCTGTCCAGCCTTTAACCCACAAAACAAGTGTTAAGTATGGCAAGTGCAACCAGCTCCAACAATAACACTGATGCTGGGCATAAAACCAGGTCTGTTGCAATACAGTGGAAAATGCTGGACACTTCACTGGGACATTATATTCTTGGCAGCCGAAAACAAAGCCCTGAGCCACCTGCTGGAGTGGTACACAACAAACTTGCCCTGCCAGCAAAGTGAGAAATCTTGTTTTGCAGCAGCTCAGGAGGGAGGGAGAGCAGCTGCTCAGGCTTACCTGTGTTACCAAAGTAGCAAGGCTTTGCTCTGTCTCTGGGGTCATAGCAGCAGCCTCGTGCTTCACAGTCTCCCTGGCTGATGGGCAGGGAGGCGCACAGCAGCCGGTCCTGGCTGGAAACAGCTGAACAGACACTACTGCTTGGAGCATCCAGAGCTGGAAAAAACAGCAGGTCTTTGCAGCTAAAGCACAAGAGCAGGGAGACAAAGACATGAAGGACACTGGTTGAAGGTGTCCTGGTGACTCTGCATACAAATCAAGGGAAGTGAGAGTCAGGTGAGGGTCAAACACAAGGCCTGGATCTGGCACGGAAGCCTGCTCAGGAGGGACCTGCATTTTCATGGAGTAGAGTTCCCCCCCTGAGGCTGTGTACAGGAAACTGGACTTACATTGGATCTATCAAGATAAAGCATTCTATATTAACTCTTGGTAGTTAAGAAAATCATTGTACCTAGTCTCCAGTTCAATCACTGAACTTGCAGGTACTCATGTAGCCAGAATATGGCTGGGAGACACAATGAACATATTCACCTGCTGACCCTGCAGAGAGGCACCAGTCCCCAGCAAGTTAGTGGCTCCTATGTCCAAACCCTTTTCCATACAGTTTTCTGCACAGCAGTAAGTCCCCTTTCCTAGCCCCCCAATCTGACTAACAACAGCCATCTGAAAGGCATAGCACAAGATTCTGACAGGTGCTTGTGTCTTACCAGGAAGGTCCACAGGGCACCTGAGCAGCGTCTCCTCATGCAGAAACTTTTGCCCAGCAGCATCCGTTCCTTCAAGCCCAACCAGTATAAGGTAATTGCGATCCTAGGGGAAAGCCACATCAGTCAGGACAGCCAGAGCAGCAGTAGTTACAGTCCCAGCAGAATCTCTAAGGTCACTCACCCACTCAAAGACATAACAGCCAGCATAAGAGATTGATATTTTCCTGGAGCCATCTGGAGTCCCAGATACCAAGAGCCCACAGCCAGAGTCATTCTGCAGAGCATGTGCCTTCCCTTCAGTATCTAGGGAAAGAAGACACAGTAGCAGGGGCTTCAGAGTCCCACACTGCAAATTAGACCCACTACAATCATGCCTTTCTGCAGGAAATAGGGACATAGCCAGTATTAGGGTCTGGAACAGCAGAGAGAGAATCCAGCAGCCAAGACACCTAGATCCAGGCACAGCACTTCACCAAGCCCTCGATATCATATATCATATAAACAGCCCCCTAATTATGCAAGATGCACAGAAGATGTTCAGCAACACTTCACATTAAAACCTGTTCCTTTCTTCTCATTCCATGCACCTCTTCATTTGGGGAAAGATACGGCTAAAAATGCCTCTCAATATTGCCTCACCCCAAGTAGTTAGCACAAATGAAGCATTCCCTTCCCAGCCTGGAGGTAAAGTGAGCTGTAAGCTTTTTTGGCCACAAGCCAGCAGGGTAGGATCAGAAAAAACACTGACATGAGCCCCCAGAACCAAAGCTAGGGGACCAAGAAACACCCAGAAGAGTGTAGTTCCTGATGCAGCCCTAGACTGCCCTACAAAACCCATCCTGCTCTCTTGCTAGGCTCTTAGCCTAGCCCTTTTAAATTGTGGAGCCAGCTGAGACCAGAAATCCCTGAAGTGCCCAGGTGGACCTAGCCCAGCAGTTTAACACCTTCCATTGCCCTCACCTGAGCTCAGCGGAGTCTACATGCACTCTTTGAAGAAAACCAAAGGGCAAGAACTGAGCTAATGTCAAGAGATGGGTCTCTACTCATACTGTAAAGCCCCAGGAGGGTCTTCAAATATTTTTTCTTACCCTGAGTTCTTCCCACAGCTGGGACATGCAGGAAATCTGTTTGCCTCTCCCCATGCACCCTATTGCTGCTCTAATTGCTCATTACCTGGCATGAGTGCAAGAAACTTAATGACAATGCTCTTTTACCCTTTTAAAGATCATACGGGTTCAAATGCCAGACACAGGGTGCTGACATAAAAGCACAGAAATAGCCCTCCACATAAAATCTGTGAGAAATCATAGAGAAGGCTTTGCACACCTAGACAGTGGTGATGCCCCAGAAACTCTCTTAGCTGTGGATTTACAGCCCTGTTTGCAGTGTGGGGATCGTGTCAGGACTGGTTCAGGCCTGGCTGCTAAGTGGCAGGATGCTGTGCTCTCTGGGACCCCTACCCCCAAAAACTGTCAAGTGGGCCCTGAGATGGGCTTGAAACACAGGGAAGGGGAGCCTCTGTGATCCCAGAGAAAACTCTGCCTGCCAGCAATAATCGCCTGCCTGTAACTGCAAGGTCTCATGGAAAGCCTTCTCCCTAGCCACACATCAGGCAGCCACATGGAGTGAGTGCCTCATTGTCCATCTTTCCATACATGCTTCTGCATTCATGCAGTGGAAATGTGAATGTATTTACATTTCTGCCCTCAGCAGACCCTCCAGCTCCTGGATGTCTGCTCAGCACTGTACAGCATCAGTACACTGGCCCAAGCCAGCCCTCACTACAGGCATGGTGGGCAGTGGCTGAGTCTGAGGGAGGCATTTCCTTTGCATTTCGACCTCAGCCCACAGCCCATCTTTGCTGCACAGCTGTACAAGATGCCATGATCCCAGCTGCTCAGCTGGCCTGTCCCTGCTAATTTCATGCACCAACCAGGATGGCTGCTCCACAAACTATAAGACCTTGTCAGCAGCTCTGCACAGCGGGAGATGGAGACAAAGGAGACAAAGGATCTTGACAGGCTGCATGCGTGGCTGAGGCCTGAGCAGCCCTCATGAACCAACTGTGCTCCCCACCTTGCCTGCCTGGCACTGGGCAGCCACGGTAGAGAGATACCCAGGGAAAACTTTTGGACTTTGGCAGGGAGGGAGGCTTCATCTCTTTAGAAGCTAAGCACTGTGCACGCCCAAATTGCATAATCACTGCATGATTGTCAAATGCTTCCTTTGAGTACATTACCTGCTGACAATTGGTTAAAAATCAATAAAGTATTTTGTAGCTATAGGGAAGTACTTTTATTACACCTTAACCCACCAATACTTTACTTACGCTGATAGCAAAAATGGCCACATGGACTTGAAGAACAATTTTACGTGAAACAACCCCGGAAGTGCTGTAGTTCCACCAAGTAGTAGCTGTGCTGAGAACAGTTTCGGGTAACTGCCCCTTCCTAGTTCCTACACAGACACCAAACAGCTGTGTTTGATCATGTAGGGATGGGAAGCTCTTCAAATGAGCCTGAAATTCATGGAAATTAAATGCTTTTGTTTGAAAGAAGTTGTTATGGAAAGTGGAAAGCAGCCTAGCTGAAATGAAAGAAGCAAGTTCCTCAGAAATCTTCTCCTTACCCATTTGATAGTTCTCATGCATTACAGTGACCCAGCTGTAAGCACCAGTTTAGATAGCAGCACAGACCACCAGAGATAGGAAGGACATGCAGAGGATGAATGTAGGTAAAGAAAACATCTCTGTGGGCCACTAGTCTGATCAGTGAGTGTCATGGAAACTTGTAGGCAAGGTGGCAAGATCATGAACACTGATAGCTGGCAGCTACTTCATGTGGCAGTGCAAACTCTCATGAACTTTATTAGGTGAAAATCCATGAACTTACATGAACTTCCATAAACTTCCCTGACACCATCTGAGCTGATGCAGGAATTTGGCCAGCAGATCAGCAACTAGCCAAAAGTTGTTGGCAATTCAGTTTTTTCACCAAAGTATTGAGTATGGCTCTCTAAGAAGTAAAATGAGATTTAAAAAGAACAACTAGAAAATTATTGCCTACCTATCCAAGAGAACAAGGATGACTCAGAACTCCCTTCTGTAGGGAAGGTACAAAAACTTTTGCAAGTGATGGAGACCTTCACTAGCTCCTCTGAGTGAAAGGGAAATTCACATTAACACAGTGGTGTACAGCAGACACAGCACACCCCAATGAAGCACTCGGTTCACCCAGGTCTCTTGCTAATTTCCACCAAGTCTCACGTCCCCTATCCTTGCAACACCTTCTGATCAGTTTTGCCCACAAATGTGTCACAGCTCAGGAGAGACGGAGGGTTAAGGCCAGACTGAACCAGCTGAGTACAGCCCTGGAGGTTGTTTCTACCAGCCCTTACACTGTTCTTGGGACCCCACTGGTATGCAGGCCCTGAGTAATCTCAGGCAGGAAGCCTCCAGCTCTTTCTTAAGCCCTTGCAACACACCAGACATCTCTGCTGTCTCCTAGAGCACCTAGAGAACTTCTGGGGCACTAGTTCCTCATAGTGGAGTCAAACATCAGCAAAACAAGAACCTGTGCATGCCAGCTTCCAGCAGTAGGTTGGATGAGCTCCTTTGGTACGTGCAAGGACTAGTTGCCAGTTTGCAATGGCCTATACCCAGCCTCGGACAAGTGTATCTCTGTCCCAGCTTGGGAAGCCACTTCCCAGAGACTCTATCAAGTTCTAGATTTCCCTCTTCTCTGTCTGTTCTCCTCTTTTTTTCCTCTAGGAGACCTTGAAGAGATCAGAGTTTCAAGGTCTCATCCCCTTTACTTACTCTTCATTTTTATCTTACCCAGCAAGTCCTTTCTTGTCTATTGTTATGTCTGGAGACTTTTGTGGCCTTGCTAGATAGGTATTTTATACTTTCCTCTCTTTTGAGGCCAGACACCCCTAGGGAGAGAGACTGAGCCTATTGCTGTGCACTGAGGAAAACACAGTTGCATGTCCTTTGGCAAATCACATGCAGTGTGAACTTTACTAATAATGTCAGGAAGATTTCGGGAACAATGAAGGATGGCTCACACCACTGAGGGTTTTCACAATCAATACTGAAGAACAGAAAACCCAAATATCATTGAAGTACTTGGAAGATGCTCTTGTGACAGTGAATATCTGTGAGCACCTCAGTAGGAGAGTGTACGCCTACCATGATCTCTTTAATAATTAACTCTAGATGAAACAAAACAAGTTTTATGAGCACCTTACAGATTTCCTAATCTGTTGGCAGCTGCAGTTGTTTGAGATAAAGTGTGTCTTCAATGAATAATAATACAAATAAAAGTCTTAGTTTCATAACACAGGGCAATCTAACAAATGATTGACTAGTAACACTGACTGACTCAGCCATGTGACCCAAAACCTGCTCTTGAGCTAACACAGTCCTTCGGTATATAAACTCAGACTCTGATAGCCAGAGTCACTCCCTCCTGAGCCACAGAAGCAAATGGAGCTCCTGGGAGGAGTCACTGTTGTCCTCCTGGTTTGCATTGCTTGCCTGCTGTCCTTTGCAGCATGGAAAGGAAGGTCTGGAAAGGGGAAGATGCCTCCAGGACCAGCTCCCCTTCCCATTCTAGGTAACCTTCTGCAGGTGAAATCAAATAACTTGGCCAAAACCCTCGAGAAGGTAAGGTCACTTCTTCTCCCTTTCTGCTGTGGGTGAGAAATGTAGGGGACCTGTGCATGGGGTCAACCTGTGGCTATGGCTCGATGACTTGCAATTCTAGAGGAGCAGAAAAGTCATGGGGATTGCAGCTGCTTCCCCTCATTGCTGTTACCGTGTTGTTCAGGGTCTGATAAGTGGGACCCATCTCCACAGCCACATTTATCATGAGAGAGCCAAATCTTGATGTTACCACTGCATGAGGCTAACTGCCTGCTGTGGGAGGCAGCAGCAAGGAGACTTTCCCACTCTTCCTCACTATTTGCTCCATGACCATGTTCTCTCTTGCATTTTTACAGCTCAGTGAAGAGTATGGACCAGTGTTCACAGTGCACCTGGGCTCTGACCCAGTGGTGGTGCTGCACGGACACGATGCGGTGAAAGAAGCCTTGGTTGATCGCGCGGACGAGTTTGCTGCCAGAGGACGTATGCCAATTGGAGACAGGACTAACAATGGATTAGGTATGTTTGCTGACTGAGCTCCTTCTGAAGGAGAAGGGAAGGGCTGAGGATGCGTTCAGCAAGTTAGAGCTGGAGGGTACCTTGCATGAGGGAAAACTGCAAGGGGTGGGTGCAACCCACCTGGAGAGGGGAAGGCAGAGAGGGCTGTAATTGCTGACTTCCACCACTCAAAGGGTGTGAGGTAGCAGAGAAGGGGAGCCAGATTGTTCTCAAAGATGGGCAGGGAAATGGAAAGGGGCAGCAGCCACCAGCTACAGCAAGGGAAATTGTGTATGGATGAGTGACGAATTATTCACAAGGATGCTGGGCATGTAGTGGAGAAGGCCAAAAGCAGGCAGTTAGACTACAGAACCCGCAAACCACAGTATGCTGTGATGCTACCATGTCAGTGCTCTCCAGGGTCAGGATTCATTGCAACCATGAGCTACTGTTCATCTCACACCCAGCATGCCCAAGACAGGTCTTCCCTCTTCCTTCTTCCTCTGCAGGGATTGTTTTTAGCAACAATGAGCTGTGGTTACAAGTCCGGCGGTTTTCTCTCACCACTTTGCGGAACTTTGGAATGGGAAAGAGGAGCATTGAAGAGAGGATACAGGAGGAATCTGACTACTTGCTGGAAGAGATCAGCAAAACAAAGGGTACAGTCCATTTTAAATATATTTGGTTTGAAAAAAATAGGCTGTATTAAGGGAGCCCCCATGTTTAGCAAGGAATGAAGTTCCTATGGATTTGGTCCATGCACCAGCTACCCCTCATTACAAAGCTGTAATAATTTTGTGATCATGTTCTGTTCTGTTTGGAGGACCCTTCTGTGTCACTCAGAGACTGATCTGGTATTTCCACTAACAACCAAAGTTCAGATTACCCACAGTAGCCATAAGTAGACGTACAACATTTCATGGGGTTTTTATTTATAGTCTGTAACCTTTCTGAAATCACAGGAGCACCTTTTGACCCAACCTACATGCTGAGCTGCTCTGTCTCCAATGTCATATGCTCCATTGTCTTTGGGAAACGATATGATTATAAAGACAAGAAGTTCCTGGCTCTGATGAACAACATGAACAACATCTTTGAGATGATGAACTCCCGCTGGGGACAGGTACATTCAGTAGGCATTTCACAGTGGCAACATTCTCCCAGGGGAGCAGGAGGCCTCCTTCCCAATGAAGTCCCACTTCAGTCCTCGAATTAGGACCCCATTAATGCTCTGCTGCATTGAAGGCATTTCATTCAAGAGCAAGAAACTCCCGCAGCAAAGCTGGAATACTTTGCCAGCTAAGTGCAGCTTCCCAATAGTCCTGGACACCCTTCTTCTCCACTTCTAAATTTACTACTACTACTAGTAAGCAAGCCCTGTCAGACTGCCCAGCCTCACAGTCCTTCTGCTTGGTTCAGTTGACAGGGTTGTGGCTTTCCTGGGCTTTTGGCTAATATCAAAGGATGAGGCAAATGTCATACTGGGGACCTTCCTGTTTCTTTCCTTCCAGCTCTACCAGATGTTCTCACATATCCTGTATTACCTGCCTGGGCCACACCACAATATATTTGCAGAATTTGATGCTCTAAAGGCCTTTGTAGCAGAGGAGGTGAAGTTGCACCAAGCGTCCCTAGATCCCAACTCCCCTCAGGATTTCATCGACTGTTTCCTCAGCAAAATGCAGGAGGTAAGGAGATAGATGGCCCCAGCTTGTTCCTCTCATAAGTAACACAGACATTGGGATGACCCCTTCCCAGTCAGCTGTGCAATTGGAAAACAGCAACAATACTCCAGATATTGCCAGTATTAGAGCTTATAGCTCTGGGTCTGCGTGATCACCAGCTATCACTACCTGAAGCTGTTTGGAGAGGGAGAGCTTCCTCAGCTTTTACCAAAACACAGGAACTTTTTCAGTCTGGTCTTGAAGTTCTTTCACTGGAAAGCAGTTGGCACAGCAAACAAGCAGTGGAGTGCCATTCAGTGCACAACTTAAAAGAAGGTTGGTATTGAGTTGACTACTCAAGGTAGCATTGCAATGCCCCAGATGGCTGCTGCATCTTAGCAGAGAGATGCAACCGCTCTAGGAGAAAAGGAAGGTCTGGGATAACATTAGAAAGGGCCATTTCTCTCAGCTCAGCCAGAGAAAAAAACAAAGCCTTTTCCTTAGGAGAAAGATCGTCCCAATTCCAGTTTCTACCTGAAAAACCTGATAACAAGCGCTTTCGACTTGTTCATTGCTGGAACTGAGACAACAAGCACCACAATACGATATGGGCTTCTGCTTCTTCTCAAATATCCAAAGATACAAGGTACCAGTTTGTGACCTCTTCCTCTCTAGCTATTCCCCTGGGCTGGGCATATGACTAACACCACATCCTTCTCTCAGATTTTCCCCTCATCTCTCTCTCTCTCTCTCTCTCTCTCTCTCTCTCTCTCTCTCTCTCTGGGACCTGACTGTGTCCACATCTTTATTTAGCCAAACCAATAGGAGAACTTTCTTTGCATGGGCAGCAGTGGAACTGTGTTCCAGTCAACATGAAAACCAACCTAATGCTCCTGCCATCTGTGATCTGTAAACAGCTTAGGGCAACCTATTTAGATAGTTTTGGTTTTATTTACTCATTTGATGGTTTGTGCCTCTCATGACAGAGAGAATTCAAGAAGAGATTGATCAGGTAGTAGGACGATCAAGAAAACCTTGTGTGGCTGACCGGACCAAGATGCCCTACACAGATGCCGTGGTACATGAAATCCAGCGCTTCATCTCTCTTATCCCCCTGGCTCTCCCTCACACTGTGACCAAAGACACCACCTTCAGAGACTACGTCATTCCTAAGGTTAGCTCCCTCAAGTTCAGCAGTTCCTAGGCTGTCAGTTACAAGCCACCAGTCAGAACTATTGTGGCCTGACCTTGTTTCCACCCAGCCCTTTGTGAGGGTTTTATCCTCAGGCAGCTGTAGCTCACTTGCACTCCCTTGTTGATGCTCCATGGGCCAAGACTAGAACAGTAGCTCTGACCAACACTTTCGTTCCCTTGCTCTGCAGCTTTACCTAGTTGCAGGAGCACAGTGAGTTCACAAACATGTAGAGCAGTGATTCTTCACACAAAAGGCAGCAAAGTTGAGGAGCTGCTTACCACTATCCAGGACAGCCTGTGCACATGTTTAGGAGCAAAGTTGGTTGCTGGTTATTGAGCACAGAAAGACTGTGAGCCACAAAATGCTGTAGGGTACATTTGCATGGAATGGAACAAGTCAAACCTGTTTGCTCTGTTCTAGCACACTTCCTGAGGCAGTCTCTCTGCTGGCCACGGCCAGAGGCAGGCTGGTAGGCTAGAGCAGCCCATGGCTTGGCCTGGCCTCCTGCAGCAGTGCTTGCTGCTCTTCTGGGTGACTGGGAAACTGCAGTACATGGGCTGCTGGTGGTGTGATTTCCAGCTGTGGAAAGGCAGCTTTCATAAGGCAGCTTTTCCAGCTTTCATAAGGCAAGACCCAGAGAACTGCTCAGCTACCAGCAGAGAACTCTTGTGTCATTGCTGCTGAATACTCCAGCCTCTGTTAATGGCTGCCCAGGAAGTGGGAAGGTGGAGGATTGTGGCAGGAAAAAATTGTCAGGAGAGGGGAATTCCACAGCAGCTTCTTTTCCACAACCTTGTGTGCTTTTGATATTTTGGACTCACAGAAAAGAAGGGACATGGTACATCTACAGGGTCATTATTGGGAAACACCAAGAAAGAGAAGAATTTGGTGGGGTGTTCCCTGATGACCAGAGCAAGGTGAGGATGAATGTTTTGGAGAGAAGAGGGAGAATTCAGGAAGAGCAGCCAACAGCTGCTATGACATTCAGTAGGGTCTCCCTAAAGTTGCCTCTTTTAAAGAAGGGTTCCCAATGGGAAAAAAAAGGCACTCGTAGGGTTATACAGGGAAGCACAATCTGAGCTTGGCAGGCAGTCAGATTGAGTGATCTAATCTGCCTGCCTTTCATGTTCTGCTCTTCTTGTGTTACTTCAGGGCACCACGATTTTCCCTGTCCTCAGTTCTGTCCTCCATGACAGTAAAGAGTTTCCAAACCCACATGAGTTCAATCCTGAACATTTCTTGAATGAGAATGGCACCTTTAAGAAGAGTGACTTCTTCATGCCCTTCTCAGCAGGTAAAGCACAAATTTACTCTTTTCCTTTCTCTGTCAGCCTCCTCCTCTGGTGACTGCCCTGCCCTTCCATGCAACACACAACTGCTTCTTCCCAACATGGACTCACTGGTGCTTCCTTGGGGCTCACTGCTCTCTGGATAACTCCTCCCTGCTGCTCCCATCTCCAGTGGCATCTCTCATCTTCTTCAGGCCTGACAACTTCTCAAATCTCCTACTAGGAGTTGTTAATGTAATGACGTGAATGGGATCCACTGGCACTGTCTAAAATACCTGTCACCTTCCTACACAACCACCCAAGTGACCCTGAACAAATCTTTTTGTGGTAGCTCCACTCTTACCCAGCACCTTTTAAGGACCTCTTAGGCTACATGCAACCTGTCAATAGGCCCAGCCTTCCACATTCTCACCTGTGGTTTATGTCACCCTGCTCTCTCACATCTTGACTCCTGTGATGTTCCCTCTATAGTTAAGTATTCTCCAGCTCCTGTTCTTCTTTCACACGCCCATCCAAACTGTCAGAGGTTTTTTGCCAACAAATTCTTCTCTTGAAAATGTCCTTGGTAGCCCTGACAGTCATCTCACTGCTATGGCTGTGTGGGGTAAGCAAAGCTGTGCAACACAGCTGCTTAGTACAAACTCTGGTCTACTCAGAAACACCCATTGAGTTCTATTTGCTGCTTTCACTTTCAGGAAAACGAATATGCCCTGGAGAGGGCCTGGCACGAATGGAGATATTCTTACTCATAGCCACCATCTTGCAGAACTTTACTTTGAAGTCTGTTGTCAACCCCCAGGAGCTCAACATAACCCCGACTCTGAGTGGGACAGGCAATGTACCTCCTGCCTACCAGCTCTGTGCTGTCCCCCGCTGAAAAGCCCCGAACCACTCTCCAGTGCCCTGAAAATGGCTATTCCTTTACTTCTTCTTTACTAAAATCAACACCAGGAGCATTGGCCCACCTTTCCCAGGCCTTCAGGAAGGCAGTCCAAATACGGGTACATGCACAAAGTAGAGACCTCTGAAGCTTCCCAGAAGTCCACCACACTGCAGGAGGCCCTGGGTGACATTGCAGCCTCTTGCACTGACACTCTGTCACAGGATCACTGAGCGCAGTGGCTGCATCAAAGAGGTGGTTTTCTCACCAGCACAGTTCCCATGGCTGCTCCCACAGCATGTGTCCCACCAAGACACTAAGATAGTGCTGCATGTGTGTACATTCATGATCCAATAAACAAAAATATTTTTATCAAGATTTGAGCTGTTATTTAATATGGGTTGGGGCAGTGCCCTTATGTACTGCTGCACTGCAGAGTAGGTCTGCAGAAGCTGTGGCCAGCAGCCTGTGGGAAGGACTGTCCCTCCTAGGCAAGGATCCTGCCTTTGTCATCCACTGTGCTCACTGCTGCTGCCTGCAAGGAGCTCCAGAGCAGTCACAGAACATCACCAGTCAGGAAGGCTCACAGGACTGGAGGAGAAGGGTGTCCTGCAGCCTGTCTGCCAAATGAAAAGAATGCATACATGCTTTTTGCAGGCCGTTGCAAGGAGATCACTTACCTGAGCACTGGAGACTGCAACCGACTTTCTGGCAGCTCTCTTCTTCCATCAGTATTACTGTAGGGATTTAGATGTTCTTTATTAAAATGAATTAATTTAGGGAAAGGGTAGTGTCTCTTATTTCTGCCCCCAGCTACAATTTGGTGCCCTTGTTTTAGTAAGAGGCCGGATGGTTTTCATAAAAATATTCCACCACAGATGACTTTCTTCTGGGCTTCTTTGTTCCTGTGGCCTTTGGTTGTGTTTGTATGTTCAGTTTGTTGTGTTTGTCTTGAACTTCATTTACATAGATACTTGTTGTCCCCTGCATCATGGTCATATAAAAGTCCCAGTGGCAAAATATAATTTCTGTGATCAGTTGTCACAAGGCACTCAGAGACCATGCAAGTACTGCAGAGAAAACAGAGTGCAAGAATTCCCACTTCCCTTTGTGAATGTTTAGCATCGTTTTGATGGAAATATCATATTTGCCCACATGTCAGGTCCATCCCTCCTTGTCCCTCCATTTTTTCCCATGAAGCCTGCAGCTCTAATGCTTGTGTATGCTAAAACAATGGCAAACCATTGCTGACTGCTCATCTGGGATTGCATCAAATGGACAGACGTGCAAGCAGAAACAGCAGTCATGTATGAGACCCAGGCACAACCCGAAGGAGATTACCTTGAGCTTTCCATTAGTCTAAGGCTGCCCTTAGAGCCAGACCTGCAACTCAGCAGCATGTATGCTTTGTTAAGAACAAGTTAAAAAATGGCTTACATCTGGAGGTCTTGCAGGGGATGATTCACATTCATGTCCTTCCTGCCCTTTGGGATGTTGATTCATCTGAGGCAATAAACAAAACCATGACAAACAACATCTATCAACAATTCACAGACAACTGCATGAGAAGCACAGGGCAGTGAGAAAATGTTCTCTTAATAAACAGCTCCAGAACACAGGACATGCTCAGGGGATAAATGACCACATAGAGGATAATATATGGGATAATCTTCAACATATCCTAAGCTGGATGCAAAAATGCTCTTTCATTTGGAACAATGAGAGGGTCCTCTTGACACCTGCCCATGAGAATGACTTTACACAAGTCAGCTTCATAACCTAGGGCACCAACCTCCTCTTTGCTCCAACTGCCCTAAGACAGGACAATGTCTCCAGGACAGAAAGGCTAGGGACAGATGCTAAAATCCAAGCATGTTGAAAACATCTCTTGCACTGTAAGGAAAGGCAGAGCTAATGAAGGAGTGAGTTTGATTGATCTGCTTGGAGCAGAGAACAGGAGGGTTAAACACCCCCTGGGAGCTTTTCAGCCAATAGATAGGTGGTCCAGTGGCCTCACCTCTCCTGCTTTCTGACCTCCCCCCACTACTCCCATCCAAAGACCCAACTCCCACACTCCCACTCACCATTTCATGCTTCTCCATGAAAAATCCCTGCATGCAGTAACAGCAGACTGTCCAATGTCAGGGTTAGTGCTCCTTTTAGGATAAGCTTCTCTGCCTGTTAATACATGCAGGACCTGCAAAGAGGAAGAGATGATGGCCTTTCTCTTGGGCTGCTCAGACAAACTGGCTGGGTCCCAGCACATCCAGGCTCTGGCATACACCTGGGAAGCTGGGCTTTAGGGCACTGCAGCCTCCAACTCTTCTCTACCAGCTGCATGGCAAGTAAGGCAGCTTCTGGCTCTAAGAGTGCAGTTAAAAGAGGCACAGAGGGGAATCCTGCTTTTGCTTTCTAAGGCTACCACCTTGTCTGCCAGAGCATTTGTTGGAAATGCCCGGACAAAGTGGAAGATTTCTACTGGCTTGATGCTGAGACCAATGAGCCTGTCCAGTCTGAGGCATCATTCTTTGTCTGAAGTAAGATGTGCCACGGTATTCTGGTGCAGGAGGCTACAGGGGGATTTTTATTCCTTACTTCATCTCCATTGCTGCTTTGCCTTTGGGAACAGCTGGGAGGAAATTCAGATACCATGAAGATTTGGGTAGCTGTGACACACACCACAGGAACTGTACTGGGTGGTGGGACATACATGAATTAGGTGTGTGTGGGGGAAAGAACACAGACATGGTTCTTAGCAAGCAGAGTAGACATCAAGCAGTGGACAGAAAGAGGAAGAAAAGCATTTTATGTGCTGCCTTAGCAGCATTTTGCTGCCATGGAATGCGTACCAAAACTTTGCAGTAAGGAACATCTGCCGCATCCTGCTGTCCTTTGCACAGGAGTTTCATGTCTCTGGGTCTTTGGGACCTGCTCCTGAAGGCCATAGCCTGTAGTGTAGCAAATGAGCTAGTTCTTTGAAAAATACTTAGGCACTAATTCCCAGATCCTTGATATTTATCACTGCACACCTGCATCTCAGCCCCCTAAAGTGTGAGCAACACATGGAACAATGTTTGGCTGGCCAACTTGTTTCTCTGCCCCAGTTTCTAAATGCTCCCCTGATTGCAATAACCAATACAAACCTAAAGGCCCACAGGAAAGTTCCTTCCTGGTATTAGCAGTAGACACAAACAACAGTTGGCAGAACAAGGAATGTAATAAAAAATTTCCTCCCCTTGAGGAAGTGAAAAATGCATGCATACAACAGAATGTGCAACTGAATCCACAGTCTTTAATGAATGCAGAAATTTGTTCTGGGCACAGGTACATTTGTGACTGTCCCGACACCCTCTTCTTCTCTCCCTCTAAAAATTATTTTAGTTAGTGAAATGTAAAACCACACAAAGACAGAATACATATTCACACATCAGAGGGTTTGACATTTTTTTTCTTAAGAAAATTTCACTCATTTAGAATTATTGACTGTTAAGTCCAGTCAGTACAGCAGAAATATTCTACATAGATCATTGGTTGGAATGCACAGTACAACATTTGTGAACACATTGTCACAAAAGACACCTGGATGAACACTAACAAGTGTAGCAGATCTGTCAATCCACATTGCAAGCATCTGCATCAAACCAGTCTGAGGAGGATGGGAAATTACCAGAACGTGGATGTTAGAGTACATGGGACCTGCTACAGTCACTTTTCCCTAGAGCCATTGCTGCCACTAAAAGGTCAGGAAACTTGAACTGCTGCTTGTCACCTGAAACTCTGCTTCTGTTTCACAGGGATTGATGTCACACTTTTATTTCCAGATCTGAGTCACCATAATTTTGCTTGAACTGGAGCAAGGAAGAGAAGGACAAACACACATCCCATCTAGCAAAGCTCCCTTCCGCAGACCTGCACGGTCAAACAGTTTGAGATCAGAGGTCTTGCCTGTAAAAAGGCCACAAAATTTGAAAAAAGAAACAAAGCAGAGCTAAAATAAAACAAACCAAAAAACCAAAATCAAAACAGAGATAACATGATTTTATACAGCCTGCAATAAAGCTATTGTCAATGGTACAGTATTGTTCACATTACACTTATTAAGGCTTTGACTACTGGTCTTCTACATGCACATTTTATATACATATAATCCTCTGTGTGTGTGTATAAATTACTTTACTTTTCTTGTTCTAAGCAAGAAAATATTTTCATGCATTTGCTTCTCCTAGTATTCACAATACTTGGACCATATTCTATTCAAGGATTTCTGGAGAGTGCTGGGTCTATTTATTATCCATCTGAAAATGCCCTTATCTCCAGGAATGTTGTTTGTGCTGGACAGTGGCACTGGCCCCGCACTTCTCCACAGTCATACACAAGAGAGGAGGTGCCACTCCAAAGCCTGACAGCACAATGGTTATGTAAACAAAGTAATCCTTGGATTATAAATACTTTATTAAAGCTAACATACCTCATCTTTTAGCTCATAATTGCCCATGAGTGCCTTAATGAAATGTTTAGAATAAAGTTTTTTCCTCTCATGTCAACTGCTCTGTTACAGTGGTTCCCCCAAAACACATTTTTCCTTATTTTTTTCTGAAAGAAGCACCAAGCTACCTGTTAATTCTTCAAGCCTGTGGCTGTGCAGCTTTCATGAGCAAACTAGAACATGTCTGAGCCTTACAGCTCCAAGTGCTCCAAGTCAAAGTCACCATCTCACTTGCACCCTTGCCAGGAAGTTAAGAGACTGGGCCATGCATGAGTGACAAATGGGGAGGAAGCAGAAACCAGAACTCTTCCATTCCTAGCCCCATGCCTGCAGCTTGCACACGTTTGACAGGTTCCCAGAGATCACCAAAGCTGACCTGTAGCATGGCCTGTGTCCCTCTGCCTCAGGGACACCCTGACTCCCCCTTCCCCAGTGTTTCCTTCAGTGAGATGTTCTGGCCAGCTAAGTTGCAGAGCACTCCTAGGTTGTGGTAGGGAGCTCTGGGGAGAGCAGCTCAGCTGTGAACAGGAAGGGCTCACAGGGAAGTGGTAGTAAGGAAAGGAAGCAGCGTAAAAAGGCTGAGAAAGCAGGCATGGGTGGAGTGAGAAGGAGAGATTCCTTATTTAAGACAGGGCCTGGGCTGCTGCCACAGCCCGCTGAGCTGCCTTGTATGGTGGTGTAACTGGAGCATGCTGTCAGCACTCCAGTTACTAAGCTTTGCCACCACCACACAGTAATGCCTTGCAACCTGTCACAGCATTTCCGTGTCAGCCACCACCCTTCCCTTGGGCACTGCATTGAAGTACTTCCATTCAACATATACCATGACAATTACTACAAACCAAATGCTGGGTCCTTCTCATTCCCTGGAATCCAAATAGCTAGGAGCCCTAAAGATACGGGATACTGTCCCTGTCCCCTGCCTTGCTCTCCACTCAACAATGAGCAAGACAATAATAGAGAGGACAGAAAGAGTGATGCAGGCACAGCCATCTGGTTGTTCTCTTATTGCACAGAGTAGTTGGGGCAGGTAGAAGAGAGCAGGTGGCTCACAAAGTCCTTTGAAAAAATCCTACTGGTTGTCTGTCCAAAACACCTGCTCCAGAAAATATGTTCAGACAGCTCATGTGGATGCTTGGGAAATATCACCTAGAAACAACATATACAACAGACGAAGGATATTCTCAATTCAAGTTCAGTCTTCATTCAGCCCCCTGGCAAGTTGTGCAAAATACAATGTTTATGCCCTGGCAGGTATGATTAAAAGACAATTTTTTGGTCCTGGGTAGGTTAACAAGAAAGGGTCATATTAATAATTGCAGAGGCAAACCTTTGAGACTGGATTTAGTTTTAGTTACAGAAAATACTGTACACTGCCTTTGGCCAAGTGCACAGAAGCTTTTAAAAAACGGACAAAGATCACAGTTAAATGTCTCAATCTTCAGATGGGGAATATCTGTGAAGAGCAGTCAAACTATTTTCTCATGTGCAATGCATCCTGAAATTTGGTACTTATGTATCGGGCATGAAATCCTTTCTTGTTGATGGTGTCATCTGTGTGGAATCGAATCATAATGGAATCCCCTGCAGAGTAGATTTCTTCCAGAGGCTGCAGAAAAGGAAAGAAGACAGTACACAGTGGTCAAGTATGCAGACTAAATAACTCTCTGTACCATGATACAAAAGTTTAGGCCCACAGTGAAGACAGACTGGCCAGTAAACATGAAGACTTGAATGCTCAGTACCTCCGGCTCTGATCTGCCTTCCTAAGCATATTCCTTTGCTCTTTATGTTTGAAGACTGATGCCAGTCCCAGTTCTTCCAGCTACTTTTTTCAAAGGCCTCCCTGAAAAAAGTTCCAGCCTTCAGGTTTACTCTAATTTGTCATTGTCTTTTCAGGAGATGAGGCAATACAAACTGGAACCTGTTTGGCAGATGAGGCTCTCCCAGGGTTCAAATAACTCAGGTACTTATCTTACATGACAATTCTGGTTATGTCTCACACTGTTGTGACCTGCTGCAATCTCTTTGTGCTTCCCTTTCCCAGCCATTCTTCATTCGTCAGTGTGCAGGCAGGTAGATTACTACCCAGCTGCCCTGAGCCTCTTCACACCAAGCTGCTATGTCTTTGTTTATTTTCCAGACCATTTCCCTAGTTTGTGAGAACTTCTTCCACATATCTGCTCCCTGACTGACTCTCTTTAAATTCAATAAGAAACATCTCCATTTCATTGCTAAAGGCCTATAGAAATAGACCCTCTGATTTCAAACACCACACACATTACTCATGCTAAAATCACTCCTGGTAATAGGGATGCAGGGGATAATTTAGGAGACAGCATACCATCCTGAAGGCAGCAAGAATCACACAGCTCTAAGTCCCTCCACTGTTCACCCTTGCCATAGCATGGCCACAACATAACTTGGCTTGAGCCAGGAAGCAACAGAGGATGAAACTGGCATTTGGAAGCCATTTCCCACATTTACACAACACTTTCACGGCAGGGCTGGGGCACAGCAGTGTGGCAGTCTCATGCTGCTGTACACAGCCCTGGGGTAAAAATGACAGTCAGCAAGAATTTTCTAGCCTACACTGTGCATCAGATAAAACGGCTGCGATCTCCTGCGGAAGTGAAAGAAGCAAAACCAAGCCACAAAGCATTCTCAGTACCAGTTTGTGACAGCTGCTCCTCTCCAAAAATGATATAAGGATACTTCCTTGCCACCCTCAGCGATCCCTCTGAAATCATCACTACCATGGCTTACCCCTGAGCCACAGAAGCGTCCCAGACGGGGTGCAGTGGTGTCGTAACCATCGTAAATCTCCATGTAGTCGTACCCACAGTCAGCCTCCTCCTCTATCTCGAATATCTGGAATATTAGCTCCACCCCATAACCATCTTCAGCTACAATCACCCATTCACAGTTGGCTTGACCTGGGTAGTTGTTGTCCCCAAACTGAGCATGGGAATACAGATCCTTAGCTTGTACTTCAGCCTTTAAGAGCCCACCACACTCTGAAGGGAGAAAAGGACACAAAACAGTCTCTCAAAGTCCTTACTCACAACAATGACTCATCCCACTTTTGGGTCAGTCATGAGCAGAGAAGACCTCCAGCTTGAAGTACAATTTGGAAGGTAATTAAACACTGCACCAAACTACAATAAATCAGTGAATTCGACAGTCACTCATGAATCCAAAGACCTACAGAGCTTAGAGGAACTTGGTTTTTTGGTACAGAACACACACGGAAAGACGTCATCAGTTTAAACTGGCAGAATAGGTTTCTTGACACATATTCTGGGAAATTGTATTGTATTAGAAAGCAATTGTTTTGTTCTTTGCACTAGTCCTGTAGATGAAATTCTGACCTCAAGTGTTTTGTGAGCAGGAAGTGAAAGCACATCAGAAAACTAGGGACCAAAACAATCCTTTTCTGCCCACACAATGCACAAAAGTAGCCCTGTGTTTGTGCAGAACTTGTGTGCTTTAGCAGAGTTTTCCCACAGCCAATGAGGAAGAAGCTTCTTCACCAATGTCATGTGCATGGCCACATCGAGCATGTTTAATCTATTTACAGTGGCAGGGATTTCAAGGAAATGAATGTTGGCACAACACACCCACCTCTGTGCTGCCACAGATAGGAGGATCAAGCTGTGTCTGTCCACAGCACAGCTCTGCTTCTACCATAATCAATCTAATGTGGGCCTGTTCTGAGGGTGGGCCAATACATGGGCTAAATTTCATCACCTTCTTTTCCAATGGTTGATGCAGAACAAAAAGGATTGTTGCTCAAAAAAATACTTGCAATTTAAACAAAACAGCCTGAACAGGAAGGTCCAGTATCAAAAGAATTCTGAGCTCTTATGGGAGCTGGTATTTTTGGTATGGCACTGGCAGCGGTCTGGGAACTGAATATACATCACTTAAAATTTAGGCTAAGCTTATTTAGGAGAAAGGTGTGTCTGTTTTTACCTAGTAAAAAATGTAGTGAGACTTGATAACATCTTTTGGCACTGGGATATTGGCAGGCAACCAGCTTACCTGTGCTGTGCTTTGCCTGGAAACCTCTCCTTTGCACAGAAGCATCAGAGTAAAACCTGAGGAACATCTTGTTGGTAGAAGCCACTACAGGGTCTGGTTTCTTGCTGCCACAGAAGCGCCCAAGGATAGGTGACTTGCTGTTGGGTCCATCATATATTTCTAAGTGGTCATAGGCACATTCTTGGTGCTGTTCAATCTCAAACTCATTGAAGGTCTAGAGCAAGAATATGGAGAACTAAGACAGCTGTAAATCTGAGTATGTGATTTAGCATGCAGTGAAGTGCAAAGTGAGAAACAGATAAATGGTGCATCTGTCCCACCCTCCCCACAAACAAAAACAGAATAATGTGCTTTCAGACCAGAATGATCTCAGGGTGGCAAAGATGAGAATTTTGTATCAGTGTGCTGTGTTACCTCAGCCTTGCTGCCTCACATGGGTGCATGACAACAGTTATCAACTGCAAGCCTTATAACACTTATTTTTCTGGCTGGAAGTTCTGCCCGCACACCAAATGGGCTGTTCTGCAATATTACTTCCACTGAGCACAGGGATTATTTCCCCCAATACATGGGCCATCTGCACAGCTTTGGGCATGTCCTGCCATTTGCATCAGGCCATGTTGTAAAATGGGGCTGACACCTCTCCCTCAGAGGGGCTGGCTCAGCCACCACCTTTAAGTAGATATGGCCTCAACAGAGTGGCTCACAAGGAGGGGTAGGGGTGGGAGGGCATTTATGCCATCTGTTTACGGAGGGCAATACTCCACAGTTGTCATCTGCTGGAATCTGCTCCAAACTGCCTCTCCTATGCCTTGTGTCCCTCTGAGACCTTCTGCCCTTTTGTAAGCCGGGGCAGCCTCTCAGGAAACTCTCCTCCAAGAGCCCCAAACAGGACCTGAGGGCATCAGTCTCCAACACACACAGTGGTGGTGGGAAGTCACTTCAGCTCCTCACAGCCCAGCCTGCTTCTTGCTTCACATGCCCGCTTTTTGGTTACTCACTACTTTCACTCGGTGGCCAGGTGTTGCAGAGATGTCCCAGGTGCACTCTTTCCGGCTAGGATATTTGTCAGGCCAGTTGGGACTGCTCATCATTCCCTCTGCTCCACTCAGCTTGTGCTCGCAACCAGCTTGGGAGAGAGAAATCGCATTGGGGCAAGTCTCCCATGGCAACCCTGTAGTGCCCCACATGGTGCTCTCTGCCCACTGAGACCCTCCACAGGGCACAGACACAGAAGGCTTCAGTCACCAAACAAGACCTTTCAGTATTATTCCATAGTTCTGGTGGGTTTGTCCTATACTTTTTTTGAGCTAACCTGGCAGATGGTGAAATGGACCATCTCACTCCCCTGGGCCTCATTAACCTAATCTAGGTCCTCACACCCTAATCCATTCTCCTGCTCCTTCACCTCATCTGTCCTGTTCCTAGGGCCATGATGTCAACCCCTCCACAGTGCTGACTCTGGTGCTATCTCAACCTTGCATTGTTTTGCCAATTTGGAGAGCTGTATCAGCTCATGGAGAGGTCAGACAAGGACCAGAGACCATATACAGGAAAGCCATAGGAGCACATAGCAGGGATAGGAGTGCAGGAAGAAAGGTAGTTTTGGCACTGGCAAGTGGTTAGATCAGCCCATCCTTTCTCTTCTGACTCAAATACAATAAATAAAGCAGCAGTGACCAGTTTAATGATCATGTATGTCCCACAGCTGCTCCCTTTGCAAGTCAAATTTCTCATCCCCACCCTGTCCATCCCCTGTGGGCATATATAGAGCAAGACTGGGGAATGGAAATGGTCCTATTTCTAGCCAGTTTCTCAGCTAGCTGGGGCTTTTTCAGTGCCCTTGGCTGGTATGCTGTACCAATTTCCTTTCAGAACAGGGCAGGAAGCACCCTGAACCAAACAGTGTTTGAAGCACCTTGGCTTTCTCGTGGGCGGGAGTGGGGACTTTACCTTCTTTACAGTCATGGCCGTTTTCATGCAGCATGAAGCCATTTCTGCACTGGCACATATAGCTCCCAAAAGTGTTGATACATTCGTGCTGGCAACCACCATTGTCTTTGGAGCATTCGTCCTTGTCTGGGCAGGATCAAACCAACAAACACTGAGTTGACAGTGACACAGGCTACCACAGTCACCAGCCAAGAGCCTCACATCCAGGCAGATAGCAATGCAAACATCCAACTCTACTGCTGAATTAGTCTAGTCAGCTTTTTAGCCCAGATCCTATTCTCTTCAACTGCTTCACATTCCATAAAATGTATCACAAATGTGTTCTATTTCATAATGTAAGTTTATTGGTTAAAGATTCCTGTCTAAAAGAAACCTAGAGCAGCATCTCATTCTTTAAGAACAGAGTCCAGGAAAAGCATTACACAAATTCACCAGCCGAGGTAAAAATCTACTTTACATTTTCAAGTTCTTATGTGCTCTGATGAACTTCCATTTCTAAATAGCTCTGCCTGAGCACAAATAGTCAGGTGATGAAGAAGATCTAAGGTATGAGCTGCTCCCTGAAGCTGAAATATGCCCCAGTGGATCTTGACTCCTCTGTGTTCAGGACCATACACTCCTCAATCTCACTTTCTGAGCATAGGACCTGCTCATGGTTTCCAGTCTAACTTAATTTATGAGAAGTTTATCTCCAATTTTTCTTGGGATAATGTCCTCCCTAGATGTCATTAACTTCATCTGTCTCCTCACTTCCAAACATATTTCTAGATGAATCATACCCACCTCATCCTTCCTCCTGTTAGATTTAGTAAGTCAAACCCTTAGCCCTGATTCTACTCTGCACCTGTCCTAATTCAAGATCACTTTGCCTAATCATTCTCCTCGAAAGCATTAATACTCCTAGGACCCAGCTGAAAAGACAGAATGACATTGAATTTCTACTTCCAAATGATATACAGTTAACCTCCAGAACTGCCTGCCAACAAGGTACACCACTGACAAAGGACTGAGAACAGAGGATGAAAAACTTCTACTACTACATGCTGCTTTGATGGGAATGATTCCTATTTCCTACTGGAAATTTTCTAAATCTTCTACTTTCAGAGGAAAAAGCTTTCCTTTAATACTCTAGGGACAGAAATAACTGCTAGGGTTAGGTTCCACATTGCTTCCTGCTGTAGATTGACTGGAGGCATTGATGGAACTCATGCATCTTATTGACACCACACTACGAAACTGAACCATACACTGCACTGAGAACCCAATATGAAGAGGAGACAGAACAGAGCCACCATGCTTTTAGATTTAATGAACCATGTCAGGCTCTGACAGGATGTTGAAGAAAGTTCACCAAAACCAAGAGGTTCAGTCAGAGGAGACAGCTAAGCAAGTGAAAGAATACAGTCACATACCAGAGAAGTAGTGAACTTTAAAGCCTTTCTTGGAGACTGTGTTGTCTGATTTGAACTCCAGTCTCATGTTGTTGCCATATGACGTGATTACTTCAGGCTTCTCTGAGCCGCAGAATTTGCCATGGAGTTTGGAATCAGAAGCCAGCTCACTACGAACCTCAACATAGTCATATTTACAGACCTGCCGAAAGAGGAAGACATTTCTCAGCTCTGTGGCTTTGGAACAGAGCATTTCAGAGGAAGGAGACAGAGGCTTCACTGACAAGGAACAGAAACAGCATTGTAATCAAATGCACTCCTAACTTGCCTAAAATCTCCCCTGCCAGTTTTCTCACCCCTTCGCTTGCTGCCCTGATCTTAAAGCATGGGTGTGCTTTTCAGAATAGCAAAGGTTCCATTGAATTTAGCAAAAGTAATTATTTCCACCTTATCCAAGAACCTGAAAGTGTTGAATGAACTTTAGCAGCCTCTTGAATTATGGAAGTGCCACTGCACCCATTTACTGTAGGGAAACTCAGACCTGAATGCTTTGTTCAAACTCCACTGTGCATGGCAGAGAACAGACTCTTTTACTGTTATTCCTTTATCCTTGAAGAACTCTACTTCATTGTTCATTTCCAACCATTTTCCTGCAAAAGCAGCACTGGGGAGGTGGGAGGCAGGACACCTATTAGGGATGGAAAATACCTACAATTATGCAAAACTAGTAAAGAAAAGAAACCCATTGTGCTGGTTTTGGCTCAGGTAGATTTAATTTTCTTCATGGTGACTGGTACTGGGCTGTGTTTTCGATTTGTGCTGAGAAAAGGGTTGATAATATCAAGATGTTTTGCTATTGCTAAGCAGGAGTTGCACAGAATCAAGACCTTTTTTTGCTTCTTGTACTGCTCCACCAGTGAGGAGGCTGGGGATGCTCAGGGAGCTGGGAGGGGACATGGTCACACAGCTGATCTTCACTGACTAAAGAGATATTCCATACCACAGGACATCATGCCCAGTACATAAAGTGGGGGTGAGTAGAGGGAAGAAGGAGGAAGGGGAGACATTTGGAGTGACATTGTTTGTCTTCCCAAGTAACTATTACATGTGATGGAGCCCTGCTCTCCTGGGGATGGCTGAACTCCTGCCTGCCCATGGGAAGTAGTGAACTAATTCCACATTTTTCTTTGCTTGCATGCGTGGCTTTTGCTTTATTTATTAAATTGTCTTTATTTCAACCCATGAGTTTCTCTCACTTTTACCTTTCTGATTCTCTCTCCCATTCCATTGGGGGAAAGTGAGTGAGAAGTTGTGTAGCACTCAGTTGCCAGATTGGGTTAAACCATTGCATCCACTTACAACAGAACAGCTTTAATCTTTCCACTCTATAGAGAAAGCAAATCCAGACTTCAAGGAGAACAGTCACTGTTATTGGTGTAATTACATAGAGGGTGGGAAAACAACCAGAAGCTCCACCAGTAAGACAGAGCCTCCTCTTCCTTGTACCCCAAGGATTTATCCAGTTCTGATTTAGCCAGTAGTCCCACCTCTGAGATGCAGGGACTGGTTACGTACATCATTGCCTTCCAGCTCAAACACTTCGAACTGCAGAGAGATCCGGTACTGGGCTGGAGCTACCACCTGCCAGACGCAGTTTTTGTTAGTAGGATATTCCTTGGGCCATCCAGGGCTAGTAATGGTCCCATTGAGCTTGGTGATGAAGCCCCCACAGGCAGCTGGAGAGGCAATAAATGAACACAAGTTTTACTTGGTTCTGTTCAGACACACAGATTGGGCCGCAGCGTTAACTAGCAAATGAAGGAGATCCTGGTTGGTGGCACATTTCAAATCCCAGCCTCCAGAACAGGCTTAAAATGCTGGGAAGTGTGAAGAAGACAGAAACTCCACCTGCTGTAAATCATCAGTCAAACACACCCAGTGAAGCTATGGCCCCGAGAGCCACCATGTAAGACTAATTTCATTTTTAATCTCTATCCTTGGGCTTACTGTGAATCAGTTGACTTCACATGCACAATACAGTTGTAAAGGACAGCTTGGTAAATTCACCTACACTCAATGCTACAAACCTTACTATTGCAAGTTTATCAGTAATGGAATAATTACAAGATAATGGAAGCCTAGGGAAGATATTCTTGTCAACTTCTCAGTGGTTTATTATATTTGGACTACATCTTCTCTAGGGAAAGTTGAAGGCAAAGTCAAGACTTAGCTTTATTATCCAATTTCCTCTAAAAATTTAAGACATCTCGGCTTCATCCTCTTATGGGAGGGCAGAGCTGTCACCTCAAAGGAGTAAACCTCAATTTGCTACAAAATTCTATTTGCAACAAAGCTATTTTTTTCCTATTTTTTTCCTTGCTGTTTCTTGAGAATAATGAGATTTGGCCACATCTTCAAAACCCACAGGGATAAAAGCTTTCCATGTCTTCTTCCCAGCATCATTTTGTATTAACAGGACTAATCCAAGGGAGCAGCTTCAATATAGAGCAGCAAGCAAGTGGATTTGGAGAAAAAAAAGCAATTACTCTGATGTACATTGCTATGGTTTCAAAGAGTATCCTTTCTGTTTTGCCCACAAATGAAGTTTAAAATAGAAGGTTAAGAGTGAAGTTCAGAAAAAAAACCTGCCAAGTTATAGCAACTTAGCAATTGGCTTGCTAAAATTGCAAGAAATTACTTCTGAAAAAGAGCTTTCAAAAGCCTTTTGCACACACCTGACCGCCTTCACCAAGTTGACAGCACTCTTACCCAAATAGTTTGACAAAAGCAGAAGTCAGGGTGAACCAGGTGATGTTGAGAGCACTATTGATAGCACAAGGAGCTCCCTAAATGTCCCTACACACAGAGTTTTGAGATGAGAACAATGGATGGATTCCCAGCACACCAACAGCTGTACTGTTGGCAGAAGCAACACTTGTTGCATGAGATTAATTCTCTAGAAAGCTAACACAAACAGCTTCTATTATAGACATGGGTGTTTTTTGCTCCATAAAAGAGGAAGGGGGAAAAATTCTCTTCAGTATGGAAAAGCCTGTTTTGCATGCAGACGAAACATTGATATCTTATTATATGAAGTAAATTCCTTTTTGAAAAACACATAAATTCAGTTTTATATATAAATACTTCTGGGCCACTCAATGGTTAGGTTGTAATGCCTACTTCCCCTATGTTGTTGCACTGATATCTGGTCTGAACAGCAATCTCTGGCCATGAAGGACAATGGGGTTTAGGGATGTTCAGCAGTATAAATCAGAGTATTTTCAGGTTTTTTTAATCCAAAACTTGTTTTTCAATGGAAGAGGTTAACAAAAAAAACGAAACCAAACAAAAAAAATTCAGATGGGGGAAAATGAAGTGAAATGAAGAGGATGCATGGGCAAGGAAAATCACTTCCAAGACTGTTCAATTCCACTTTTAGCTCTAGCACCCATCCTACAGTCAGATGGCTCAATCTGTAGGTTACTTACCTTCACAGCTCTTTCTATCAGCTGTTAACTCATAGCCAGGCTCACAGGTGCATTTGTAACTGCCCAGTGTGTTCTCACAGTGCTGCTCACACCCACCATTGTCCGGCAGAGAACATTCATCCATCTCTGTCAGGAGAAAACCATAGCAAGTCGCACTTTCCTGACCACCCAAACACCTTGATATTCCTCATGCACCCCTTCTGGACAGAAGGAACAGAGCACTGACTGCTTAGCCAAGACGGTGGAGCAGGCACTGCAGCAAAGCTCGCAAGTGCTGAAATACTCCTAACACCAGAACCATAAAGGACTACCATTACTGCTACTAGCCAACAGTGCTTTTTCTAGACATGAGCAGGAAAACACTGTCTCCTGTAAAGACTTCACTGCCTTTTGTTCTCATATGACAATTTTTTGGCTTTGTTTTAAATTCCTCATGTTCTTGAGTAACTTGAGCTACCAGGAACCAACCCATTATGGCACACACAGTAATGGAGCTGAGGGAGGTCATACTTCACGGAAGAGAGTGCCACAAAGGAGCCGGCAGGACATGCTAGTAGTTTTGCCTTTTCACAGGCACATGAAGTCTTGCTACGTAGACTTTAAAGTCAGGTTCCTCAATCATGTCTCAACAACCTGAACTGACATCTTTATATTAAGACAGCCACTGGCTTCTCACCCTGACCCATGATTCCACATGCATCCCTTAACAGATGGTTTTATTAACATGGCTGTGGTGGATTAGCCTCAGCTAGCAGCCAAACTCCCACCTAACTGTTGGTCCACTCCGTGGCCCGCCACTCCCGTGGAATGAGGAAGAAAACAGGAAGAATAAGAGCAAGAATGTTCTGGGTTGAGCCAGATAAATTATCCACCAATTACTGTTCTGTTCAAACAGACTCAGTTTTGGGGAATTTAACTTAATTTACTGCCAGTTAATATAAATATTTGAGTGCTGGTTTAGGTATGGGGAAACCAAAACTGAAAACTAATACGTTAAAACACTTACTCACTTAGAAAACACATTTCTGCTTCCCTTTCCTGGCTCAGCTTCACTCCAGGCCCCTCTCCCCCTGGCTTGTATCCCTACAAGTTACACTCAGCCCCTTCAGCCAAGTCACAGGTGTGCAAAGGCAGGAGGAGATGGGGAGCCACAGGCAGTACATGACCCTACTGCTCCTTCTCATTCTTCTCCCCTGCTCCAGGTAGATGAACTAACACTTCAACCATATAAAATAGGCTTCATTGATACAAACAATTTGTTGCCAAAATGAAGATAACTAACAAGAATATTCCTGAAGATATCCCATGAGATATACCTGACTGGGTGGACATCAGGTAATTGTTCTCCATATCTTCCAGGCAATGCATCTTGGGCATGACCAATGCCTTATCCTCTCTAAGCGGATTGCAGGTTTATTTTCTCTAAAAACTTAGACATTACCATTGCATGTTCTCACAAAGGATAGCATTCAATTCCATCCTTAACTCTGATTTTTTTAGGCTAAGTCATTTTCTTTCAGTGTTGTAAGACATTTAATTGAACCTCTATTCCTTTCAGAATTCATTAAGACAAAGCTTGCCCATTGCTCAATCAGCTATGAGAAGCAGTTTGAAGAGTGCCTGCAGAGCCATCTAAATTATTCCCCTTGCTCATGGAGTGCCTGGTAGTCACAATCCTGCTGGATATGGAGGTAGAGACTGCAGACTTCCCATTCCAGCTTGAAACTCCACATGTAGCCTGCATGTGTGTCTAGACAGCTTTTGCACACAGACATCAGCTCTGCCCACAATGCAAGCTGGCTAGAAATTGTGCAGCTGTGACTACTGTGATGCTTGGTTCATGCAAAAACTACACTCTTCAGCTGAATTTACTGGCATGGACTTAAAAATGCTCTAGCCATCCACAAGCTGGTTCAAACATGAGAAATCTGAGCAGACACTGAAAGATCTAGCCTGCCAGCAAACACTCCACAGAAAATATCTGTGTCTCCAATTGTACTAGTGTACAAGTTTACACACTTTTACATTAAAAAGGAAAAAAAAAAAGAAACAAATTTATTTCTGACTATCTGTATCACAGAGTAAGTGCTTCAGGTTCAGGTGTATAACTTTTTTCCCCTACAAACTTGTAGGTGAACCTCAGATTTTAGAGAATGCCTTGCTGTGTCTCCATGCAGTGCCAATCGCTGAAAGACATCTCTGCCACAGTTAGCCTGCACTGTTCACTCCTGAAAGGAGCCAAAATACCTTTAGGAAGAAGTATTCTGTGTGCCTTTATGGAACCTGAGAAATTTGAACAAGGAAGTCTAGGTACTGTAAGAGTTGTCCAGGGACTGAGATCAAATGTCACAGTATTTGCCAGTGATCTTGCAATCATCCTTTGTTACAGTCCATTAAGACCTCTCAAATTTACAGGCCAATATAATCTGAGAATTAAACTTTATTTACTTTTTTTTTTTTCACTTAAGTGCATGGTTTAAGAATTATGGGTTATAAATGATGACATTTTATGCCTTGAATGGTGAAAAAGTGAATTAATAGGACAGACTAGGCTGAGCCAAGGGGATTGAGCCCTGGCATGTTTGTTTAAGTCTTACGTTCATGAAATAAATTTTAATTCACAGAGTACATTCTCCTGAAAATTTGAGAAACCTAAACGGACCATGACACCCTTAACATGAGACAAAAGTTAAGGTAGAAATAAATAAAGGACTTGTGCAATCCAAATATTGGCATTGCAACTATTATTTCTGTACAAGTGCCGCTGAACCTAAGACAAACATGACTGTCTGTCCCACAGAAGCTCCACAGGTATTTTCCCAAGCAGTTAGACATTTGGTTCTTGCCTCTATCAAGTCACCAGGATGCAGGTAAAGGACAATTTCTAGGGTCCAGCTCTTAAAAAAAAAAAAAAAAAAAATCTTAGTTTTACATCTTCCTGAAGAGAATCTCAGTTTAGGAACACATTCGTCTCCTAAAGGTCTCAGTATTCTTTTACTGGGACTCTACTTGCATTTAGATTTACCCTCTCTCCAGAGGTTTCTTTTGGAATAGAACTTGAGCAGAGAGCTGTTCTTAACACTCCTTGTGCAGTATTAGGACTTCCTCGAAAATGTCAGTGTCCTCTGGCATGGCTACATGGAGGTGACACTCCATCCAGCTGTGCAACGTTTATGCTGACACCAGCCCAGCAGGGTTGATTTCTGTCCTGATCAGGGAGGAAGTGTTCCTGCCTCAGCATCAACCCCTGCTGCACTCTCAAAGCAATTTGTACATAAATTCAGTATTTGTGAACCAACTGTACAAAGAAATCCTAAGTACAAGTAGATAGAATGATAATGTCTGAATTAGTAGACAGAATTAATTGATTTGTGGATGGCAGTAGCTTAAGGGATGAACTGTCCCCAGCTTTGATTGTGAGAGGTATTAGATCACATACCTTTAAAAAAATTTGCTGCAAAGCCTGCTTTATTGATGGTTGCATCAGATGCAAACTTCATCCACACTTTGTTTGAACTGGATTTGATGTCTTCTGGTTTCTCGTAGCCACAGAAGTGGCCGATGAGTGGGCTCTGTTCAGTGAGGCCATCTCGGATCTCCAGGTAGTCGTAAGAGCACGCATCGTGCCATTCAATCTGCAACAGAAGAAGCGTGTGCCTGTACCTCACCAGCAAGAGTTCTTCCATCCAGGCTAGCGACACAGACTTTGCCCACAGACCAGCTCCCCAGACAACTGGCTACAACTAAGTACTGGTTGTGGCTGCCACTTAGCTCTTCTGCAGTTCAAATTGCATTCACGCCTAGGCACATCTCAGCTCTGCCATGACTTCGTGGCTATCCTGCGGTGAAACCTAGTCCCTGACTACCTACAAACTGCTTTTGCACGAGAAGCTTTAATAAACAGAGTAGAGCAACTGCAAACAAAAAGGTTCAATGAATAGCTGTGGGGAGGTAGTGGTGTCAGCCCTTTACCAGACAAGCATGCTGAGTGTACACAAGCCACAGCAGCCTGTGGGATAGATGAGATTTATGCACCAACCAAGGTCCTGTCCACTCCTGTCTGTGACTTAACATCAGTATTCAAAGACTGATCACTGGCATGTAGTTCAGAGTGTAAGACATCCTATAACCAGCAGAAGAAAATTTTTTGTGAGCTCTTCAAAGTCTGTCTGCCATCTGGGAACAAGATGTTTCTTTGGGGAGTCACATCCTGCAATCTGACAAGTCCCAGTGACAACAACAAGAGTTTTTTGCCTGGATTATGACCATTTACTTTCATTAGACCAGAGTGAAAATTTAAGGACTCGTGAGTCCCTATCTGATATCATCAACACTTTTGAGTCCCTTCTAATTCCTTCTGTCTAGAGTAACAGTTTTTGAAAACTCAGCATATTTTAAACTTCAAAAATCAAAATCTCTGAGCAAACGCCTGGTAAGATAAATGATACTCTGAAATAGTCAAAATATTATTATTATTACTATTATTATTATCATCATCTTCATCACTTTCTTATTAATTTTAAAGGGTTTGTAGAGGCAAAATAATATCTGTAATATTATATGCAATGACATTTCTCACCTCAAAAGCTTGGAATGTGATTCCTATGTGAAAACCCTCAGAAACTGTGATCTTCCAGATACACTCTTTGGAAGGTCTGTAGTCATCTGGGTAATTGGGAGATTGGATCTGGCCAGCATCTTTGTGTATTTCTCCACCACAAATAGCTTCATAAAAAAGAAACAGCAAACACACAAGATTGCAAGTTTCTCTGTAGGTAAAGCCTGCTCCATACACACCTTTCTCATCAAATCTGTTTCAGTATTGCTTGCTATACAAAGGTAACACAGAAGTCATGGACATTTTTACAAATCTAGCATTTTGTCTTATGACAGTATCTCCTATCTTGCTGTGCTAATGTCCTCAGAAGGTGAGCTCACTAGCACAGAGAATAAACTTGTGTTATTCCTACTCCTGCTCACCTTCATATCTGCTTGAAACCTGCTACAGCACTAAGAACCAAGAAGAGCTGCGGGGGGAGGGCACGGGAGTGGGGAGAAGTTGCAAATCTAATCCAGCCACACGATGGCAATATTAACAAGCACAACTTGAGCTGTTCAGACCAGACCAACAGGCTGAGTGCTATGCATGAAAAATCAAGTTTTAGTGCCAAATATAAGAGTAACTTTAAATACCAAAATAGGAAATTTAATGGAAATCTAGTTTTAATACAAAACTAGTAAAGATCTTGAAGACAACAGCAGTTCAGCAAAATTGTCTGCAAGACTGTCTAAGAAATAAAAGTAGGATCACAGGCTAAAACCTGCATTACCCATGATGCACAGCACACATCTACAAAACACATGAATGTTTTGGCTGTGCCTAAAGTCAAGGAAACAAAAAGCACCAGCAGAAAGTACAAGAGAGATGGTACTGCAATGACACCTGCCAGATATCAATCATCCTCACCCTTGGCTTCTCCCCACAAAGCACTGCATTAGTAATTCAGATATGGGCCTCCATGCAGTGTCCTGCAAATTGCTTGCATTGGGTAACACTGTCTTGGTTTTGCATTGTAAGCTGCTAATATAACCGAGTGGAAAGCACTGCTTCATTAGTGCAGCTCAACCCTTTCTTACAGAATCAGTGCTAAAGCACCACCAAAAAGTTGCACCCAAAAATTCAGCTGCCGAGCACAATTTAGATTGCAGTTTGAGTTCATATATTCAGTACTACAATGGTGCTTGAGAAAACCTCTGAAGGATCCTTTAAAGAACTGTCCCTCCCCCCAACAGAAAGATGACTACTAGAGCAGAGGACTTTTTTTTCTAAGAGCCATGAAACTGACAGCAAACAAATAATATTTTCTCTTATCCACTGCAGAAGTTCATACTGACATACAGCTGAGTGTCAACTATACTTGGAAGAGCCCTTACTGCAAAATGGAAAGAACATCCGCTGGTAGAGCCTGAGAAGACGATAATGACGGCAAATTCGGGGCTGTCAGCAGTGCTGTAGGGCAAAACCACCCACATCTTCCCATTTTAAATCTCATGAAAGAAAGGGAACAGAATGACTGAACTAAGAGGTCACTTTTACTACCTAAACTGTCATTTAGGATCAAGTAATTCTATTGTCATGTGGCTGCATGCTTCTGCCTCTTTCCTCTTTCTTCCTCTTTCCTCCCATCTTCTGAAAACTTAGAGGAATCCAAATCCAAAAATCAGTCTTCATCCACAGTGTCCACAGAAGTTCAGATGCATGCATGAGCATTCATATGCACTGTCACTAAAGGAGAGGATAGAGAAGCAGTGCTATATTTGAGGGAGGAGTTCAAGGAAAAAGAGGAACTAACAGCAATAGAGAAAGATTTTGGACAAAAATTGATAGAAAAGTAAACATTTTATGCAATCCCTCCTGGAAATAAAAACTACCTTTATTGCCTAAGCACAGAAGTCACAAAACAGCTGAGCATGCCACTTTGCAAAGGGCAAAACAAGCCAGACACTCTCAGAACTTAAGAGAGAAATAGGGTTTAAAGAAGACTTCAGGAAAATCTCCTATTTCAGCAAATAAATTATGGAGAGACATGTAGATAACTTCTCTATCTGCTGTTCTGACATGAGGAGGCTGAGATATCCTATGCTTAAGCATTCCCTTCATCATCCAGAGATAATAGTGGAACTGTGTAATGGGCCATCACTGTGTCTGTAGCACAAAGTGGTTTGCACCAGTCATACTCTGTGCTTGCTCTCAGGCATTGCCATGGACTTCACAGCCTTACAATGGGAAATGTCTTGCAGGAAAGGGTTATGTAAAAAGTCACTCTTGAAGAGGCAGGAAAATACGAACTTGGAGTTTGTTTGTCCACTAGATGCATATTCTACCTTCAGTTGCTCTATTCAAAAATCAAGTGAAACAAGCTCATATTTACTAAAGCTTTAGGGATCATTTATTAATCATCAGGAAATAAGGGAAATTGTCAAGGGAAAACAAAGTCACTTTGCAAAGTGACTTTGGAATGCAGCCAATGTAAAATTATTTTTTTCTCCCAATACCATTTAGCAATATGAAGGATGATGCCATGCATGCTAATTTGATCACTTCTAATTCCAACAAACTACCACAAAGGGGGTGTTACAAACCACATGGTCCAGGCAACAGCTGCTTTTCAGGAGAGATGTTTAAAAAACCCCAACATCAGGCAAGCTACCTCTGGGGCAACAATTCTTGCAGAAACCAGATATTTCTCCTGTGAAACAGATTTGTTAGCCCCAAACTGCTATGAAATCCTCATATGCTTTGTTTGTACTTCCCCAACAGTCCCATGTTTGCTTCACTTCCCTCTGTTAGTATCATTATTCATGAGTTTATGGGACACCTGGGCACTGGGCTTCCAGCAATATGCTTGTTTCTGTGGCTGAAGAAAGATGATGATGCAATGCCGGTATCAATACAGTCAACCTCAATACTGTTGACAACACTGGTACTTCTAAGAAAAATGCCTGCTGCCCAGAAAACAATGAGGGCTTTTAATACATTTTAGAACCATTATTGAAAAAAAAAACAAAAAAAAAACCAAAACAAAACAAAAACCCAAAACCAAGCATATATAGAAAACAGAAGTTACTGATTTTTATTGACTGTGGTAGTATTGCTCCTCTTCTGAAGTGGTTTCATCATCTCAGTATCATGTAAGTTTCTAAAATACCTGACCTGTAGAAGATCTGACATGCTAATTTCATGCTAATTTCCAATTTTGTGTAAGTAAAACATACAAAGGAGAAACAAAAGAACAATCTTTGAATCGGAGAAAAAAACCCTAACCAAACAAACAGAAACACCCCAAGACAATCTGTATTAAGTGATATAAAATGTACGATCCCAAACAGAACTTTGCCTATTAAAATACTGGAAGAAACTCTTGCTCCACACATTGCTGCTTGCATGGGCTGGTTAGAGCAAACAGAACCTGGCCTAAGTATGAAAGCTATTGCTTTGTGTTCCCATCTTGTTGTGCCCCTCAAAATGTGATAAACTATTTGGAAAATCCATGCCTTGTCTGCTAAAACAAGCCACAAAATCTGCCAATTCCCATAAAAACAAGAGCATGGCTGTATCTAACCACACAGTGCAGCAGAACTGCTGATCCCATAAAACCCCTGCATCCTGTTCCATCTGCTCCATAAGATGCAGACTTCCAGCTAAGGGCTGTACCTTCATAGACCACAAAGAAGCCTTTGCCCAGGATGTTACTGCTGCTTCGGAACTCGATCCACAGCCTGCTGTCCGTGGAGATTACTGGGTCAGGAATCTTGTCACCACAAAATCTACCTAGAAGGCAGGAAAGAGACAATAAAGATCTCTATAATCTCCTGAGGGACAGCACAGCCTAACGGGCACCTGTGACTCTGGGAAGCAAAGAATCTTTGGTTAAAGGAGTGTGCTTGTGTAAAACACCCTTTCACTCCCATCAATTGTGCTTTTGAATGAGTTTCTGTGTCCTCCCTTCATTAACTCCATTATTAAGGGAATTAAAGTTCTCTTCAGCTGGGAGCAGAACCCAGTAATTACGGATGAAGCCTCTATTGCCCTGGTAAATTCAAAAGGGCTCTTGTTTTGATCACGTAATTGAGCAAGTGAGCTACCATGGTGGGGAAGCATCCCCCTGGTCCTTCTAGAGATGTGGCATTAGGGAATGTTCTTTCCATCTGCTAAGCCAGGAAAACTCCTTCAGCACTTTGCTCCCAGGAACAAATACTCCAAGCCAAACCAAGGGCAGGACATGGCCATGCTGATGAGAAAAAAACCCCACTTATTCTCTGTTCAACAAATCCTGGTTAAGTTTCTGCAGTCACTTAGTTTCTTTCAAGAGAAAGAGACCAGGAACCATTTTGCTCCATGATTCCCCCAGCTTCAAGCTTTCTGGCATGCACCAGCACTGGTAAACTCCCAAATTTTGCCAGTAAGAATGAATTCTGAAACAGAACAGCTGCAGATGGCATCTGAAGCCCCAACAACCTCAATAGTCCCAGTCTGGTGCTCCTCTGTTGAGGCCAGAAGCTCCTCACAGAAATAGAGCAAGCATCAAGTATGCATTGATAGGCAGGGACCTGCACTTGGGTCAGGAGCTTGCACAGAGCAAACATGGTTTTTCACTTCAGCTGACAGCAGCAGGGCTGTACACTGAATTCAACATGGTCTTGGCACCCTGGCCAACTGAATTCCAGTCAGAATCTGACAGAGGCAAAGAGCAGTTCTTCTGGCTGAATTCAATCAGGACAGCAGTGATAGGGATCCTGGCTTCCAACACCATGCAAAGGCATCCTTGAACAACTTCCACTGGGCAAATCCTGGTTAATGCCTTATCTTCAAGACAGTATTGTATTTCCCATTAACTGGCTGGGAATGGCAGTTTCACTACCAGCTTTTTTTTCTTGCAGAGTCACCCAGCCCCATATTATCTTGGACTCACCTTTACTTAGCTACTATTATGCCCTCAACCTGCCCAGTGCTGTTGGGGCAATGTGACAGCCCAGCAGAATATCAATAGCATCCCCCATCTCCACTCCCAAAGGGGATGCTAAAAACAGCATCAGCACTGCAAAGCTTCTTCCTCTAGGGTCACTGAGCAACTTCCTCCTGGATTTATACTTGGAGTTTAACAAGGGTGTCAAGAAGAGGAAACGCAGATGAGGAACGAGAATGAGCAAGGTCCTCAGAGTGTGATAAAGGGCCCATTCATAAAAAGTTATACACCATTTAAAGGCTGGGTTTTCACACACTTCTCTGGGAAAATATGCAGCACACATGTATTTTTCCTCTCCACAAGAAGCCCATGCTTTCACAATTCACACTAATCCCCCTCCTCACCCCCTGCTGAATTGCCGTCTGTCTGCCTCTTCTGACCTAATTTCATGGGCTCAGCCCCATGCAGGAACCATGGCCACTCATGCAGTGTCTCCTTCCAGATGGAAACGCTCCCAAGTCCACCTGCACTAGGGGGATGGGGAGGTGCTTGGCTTCTGAAGTACCTTTAAATTACTCAGCAGCAAAAAAAAATAATGAGGAGCTACGTTGCCGCTGCTGGAGCAATGTAACCTGGCAGAATATGCTGCCAACCCCAAAACAGACAGTAAATAGTAAAACCAGCTGCCAACTGCCCTGAAAGGTGGGCCCACTGAAACCTGGCAAGCTCATGGCTTTAGCCTCAGCACCTCACCTGGTACCAGAGCTCTCCAGCGGGGCCACGGAGAGCCCCCAAACCTCCCTAAGCTCCCTGATCCAATGCTGACTAGCCCAGTCCTGTGCTGTAGCATGGGGTGCAGCTCCTCTAACACACCCGTGGATGATGCCCAAGTTTACTGGTTCTTTCCTTTTAGAGAGAAGGGGCTGTTTGCAGTGCCACATTTTACATGTTTGGGACACCAGGCTTAGGGGATGAGGTCAGGATCAGAGGCAGTGGCAAAGTAGGTGGGACACCTGAACCACTCAGGGTGACAGAAAACTTGCAGTTATGATAGCAGGAGGTAGAAAAACTGGGAGGATACAGAGGAGCTGCACTTCCTAGAGATCTCTGGGAGCAGGAGCAGAGTGGAGTCCTTGCACAATTTGACATGGCATGGCCGAGCAAGTTCCCTGCTAGGATTACAGAGGCTAGAAGTACAGAGTACTGTGTATTTGTAAACACAAATTGATGAGGAATAATGGCAGGCGCTTGGGTCAGGAGCTGTGCAGCTGCTTAATTCTGACTGCCTGACAGTTCTTCCCTGGACTTAGAAAAGAGCAATAACAAAACTCCAGAGACCACATTTTTAGCCCCAGCCAGGGCCCTCCCTGCCTCGTTTCTCAAGCTGGAAAAGAAAGGAATAAAGCCTTTGTGACTACAGGGCTTGGAGCATGGATCATTGGGAGTGAATAAAGCACACTGACATCTCTGGATAGAGACACTGAGGGATGGCCAGTGCACTGGCTGGACCTAGGATCCTTCCACGTAAAGGAAAGTTTGTTTCTGTTTGTTTTCCCCACCCACTCTCTCAAGCATCAAGAAGAATACACAAAATGCAATGAAAATTAAATAGCTACTCACCCAATAATGGAGCCTTCCTCCAGTAGCCATCACGCACCTCCACATAATCATACCAGCAAAGGCGACTTTTAAATAAGTCCATCGATGTGAAATTTAACATAATCTGAAAGGAGAGAGTGCCCATTTCTCTTTGGGGTGGGAGTTATTTTAAAGAGAAGACCTTACAGATTGTTTCATTTTCACTACAGTGCTGCCTAAGTGAGTACACAGGCACAGACAGTTGGGCCGTTTGTAGGATTTGTACACCACCTTTTCTCAAAAAAAAAAGGCTTCTCAAGGTGTTTTAATGAAACCATTACAGTATATGACAGGAGAGAGCCCTTTACTAGCAACTCTGTATTTCAAATTCAATATTTCTCACTTACTAAAATGTTATTTAAAAAAAAAAAAACAGTTTGGGTTTTTAAAATTAAACTCTTTGGTTTTGAGTAATGTGAAAATCACAGAGAAACACATTGTCACAAACCACACATTTTTGGCGTCTATACCTGCATATAAATTATACTTCTAAGAAATATCTAATTTTGCTAATTAGGTTCCACATTCTGACCATCAGACTCCCACCATCACTGTGATGCAATTGCATTCAGTGGCTTTACCAAACAGAGCTTGGCATTAAAATGTTATTATTTTGGTCTCCTTCCTCTCCAAGATGGATCACTGGCCTTGGTCCGGAGGTCACCTATGGAGGTCACCATTGGTGTGTACTTGTATTTTTTTCTGGCAAGATCTGACCCACACAATTCAATTACATCCATAATCTGAACATAGTCACAGAAATGTCTTTATATTAAAATGGATGTTCTCTCCCAAAATCCTGCTTGGGTGTGCAGAGTGCAGTCTGTAATGACATCACTCACTTTTTTCACATTTTTGCAGTATTCTGACTTTGGACAGCAAAAAGAAATTCATCTGCTTCTATGGAGATAAATGCTGTAAGCCCAGTATCTGTTCTCAACTAACACCTCAGTGCAACAATTTGCATCAATCACTGCAGTGGATTAAACAGGTAAACTGAAGCATGTAATCTGAAATCAATTCTTTATTTCCTTTTTTAACATTAGTGGTTCAGCATTGCGATGCTGGGTCCTTCCTGACACAACTCTGAAGAGGCAGAGAAGCAAAGGGAGAGTTCATAGTAAGATTGACACCACGAAACTCTCAGTGCCACAGTTGTCAAACCTGGACGGCTCTTGGCCCTCTTGCCCCAGTGATGCTCTCCCTGCAGCTGATGGCAGGAGCTCAGCATGGCACGGGACTGCGCTTGCAGGAGACAGAAACAGGTCCCGGAGCCGGGCAGCTGTTGCAAAACAAACGAGCTCTGCGCTTCTTTGTCCGAGTCTGAGTCTTAAGCATGTCTTGAGGGTGATCCTCAGCAAAGTCACTCTGCCAAGGAGCTCCCAAGCTGGGCTGCTCATTCTTGCAGCCTGGTATGGCGTGACAGGCCTGAAGGGCTGGTGTTGCTGGATTAAGGAAAGATTTCATTTCTACAGGAAGATTAATAAAACAAAAGGAGCTAGGAGGAAAGTGGACAGGGTGGGTGATTGATGTGCAGCGGGGCTTGGCGTTTCAAGGAAGGAAGAGGGAGTTTCCTGACAGGGACATTATGTCTGCATGACAGGGGTAGGCCACGGATGTCACTCATGGCTCCTCAGCTCCCTTCAGGACCCCAGACTGCAGCACATTTTATGTAACTGATTTGACTGGCTTTGGAATGTGCATTTGCCAAAGCTAACAGGTGGCAGGAAACGTCCATGCAGGGTTTAGTCTCAAACTGAGAGGGAGGATGAGAGATCAACACACAGCCCAGATATGTGAGGGGCTCTGCTCCAGCACCACCACTTCTCTCCTCAAAATCATGTATTCCTGACTCCATCTCTCTCCTGAGTGGTAGCTCAGGAGCCTGTCCAGGCTCCATTCCTGCATGCCAGGCATGCAGAGATCTTCTGGCAGGTTCTGACACTGTCATCACAGCCTAAACCTCGCATGAGGGAAGTACAGAGTACACCTTGTGCTGCTGTAGCACCTACCTTCTCCCCTGGGGTCACTGAGATCCTCCAGACACAGTGGGAATAGGAGGGGTAGCCATTTGGAAAGCCAGGGGCTGAGAAATTACCTGTTGAGTCTTGCAAGGTCTCTCCACAAGCTGCAGGAGAGGGGAAAAAAAACTATCAAAAAGGAGTGACTCTGAAAGACATCAAGATCTATCAAGCTGACTGCTCACGGCTGCTGCGTGCAGGCTGGTGGCTGGTACTCCAACAGAGCTCATTCATGATACTGGCCAAAGGACATTGACCACCCGAGGCCTTGTCAAAGGGCTGATGTGAAATTTGTCAGAATTTCCAGGATAGAAGATGATCAGTGCAAGGACACAGATGAAACAGCTACTAAAGAAGCACTCTTCTTCTTTCATCTTCCTTCCACAGGCCAGCACTTTCAGGTTTCAGTTTCATTTGAGGAGTATCTCATTCACTAATCAAATGCAAAGTATTAACTCCACCCCACCTCACAACTCCACACTGCTGCCAGCAAATCTGTTTTCCCTTCATTACGAGCTACTCAATGAAGTTCTCCTTAGTTACCATTGTCAATTGTCTTTTTTGGGCTTAAAACATCCTAACAAAAGCAGGGCAAGTCCCATCACCCTCATGTTTCAGCTGCCCAGCACCTTTCTGGCCACTACACTGCACAGGACAAAATCTGAGCACAGCAGCCCACTGTTCTTCAACTTCCTGTTTTGTGGCCTGCTGCAGTTGATGAAATGTAGATCCCAGAGTGACTTTTGGGAAGCAAAGAATATGCACATATGATCCTTTAGGGAACTGCAGCTTCCAACATCTGGAAAAGCTGTGACTACTGTAGTTCTGCTCTCTGAGCCAGGATGACTGAGCTGGAACAAGGAGTGACCATCCACATCTGCAGAGCATCTGACTGGCTGGGTGGGAGGACCACAAATATCAAAGCTCCCATTTCCTTGACAGTGCCCACTAGACACATCCAAATGCCAATTGCAAGGAGCAGGGACCTTGGCTTGCCTGCTTCCCAGTTGTTTTCCCAATTTCATAACCAACTGATATTATAAAGCTCCTCTGGACCTGCAACTCTGTTTCCTCAGAGATAGCAAGGCAGCCCCCAAAAATCCGATTGAGAAGCAGTGCTTTGAAAGATCCAACAAGGCCTTCCCGTTCTCATGGAAATGCCAGGGGTTTTTCCTCTGCTTGACGCTATCACACAGTAATTTTGCAGCCATGATTACATTTAGATGGGCAGGTTGGCAGATGGTGGTGAAAAGAGACTGGTTCCTTTGAAAAAGTTTAATATGTTCAAGCAGGGGAGAAGTCACCTAGGCCAGAATTTCTTAATTTCCCTAAGGAAGTTTGATCCACAGCTTGACAGATCAGACTAGATGAACAAATGTGGGGACAAAGAAAGGAGTTCCGTAATACTTTTTTTTTAGTAAAGAGGGAATTTCAATCCAGAACTCACTAGAATAAATAAATTTTCTTTTTCTCTGCTCAAAAATCTATTTAAACAAACATGAAATGATAAAGTGAGCTCTAAATCACGGGAAACATGCACAACATGACCATAGTGACATGAGATTATTGCCCTCGGCTGAACCCTTTGGGCTGAAGGTTTCCAACAGCCCAAACTTAATTCTCCCAGAGTGCAATTACACAGCTATTGGCAAGACTCCGTAATTATGGAACAGGTACTATTGTGTCTACTTGCAAAGACTACTTTGCTGAAATATGAAAGGAGACCTATCTGTCTGACCCTTGCAGAGGAAACTCCCCAGACACTGTGACTGGCTGGCCTTCCAGCATGGAGGAAAGCAACCGCTTGCAGTGCAAGGCGAAGCACGACAGTGAGCAATGCACCTTTGTGGGGAGAGCACAACCTCTTGCAGAGCACTCTAAACAGCAATAAGACCGTACTCCACTTAGTAGCAAAGAAGACAAGGTCCAATAAAGCAACTGTTTGGTACTTCTGGGATCCAAGAAACTGAGCAGGTAGAAAGGAATAGAGGTGAAAAGCAAAGCAGTAAGGTGAATGCTTCAGAACTCATTTGTAAATGAAGCAGTTGAGTGACAGGCACTTACAGATCATCAGCTGGTTACTGGTACACTGTATCTTTTTGAAAATGGCCAGAGAACTGGAGAAATTTATATAATGCAGGACATTCTCAATTTACAGGTTAACCATTCCTGCACAATTAGCGCAGCTACAGAAGCCTTTTTCCTTTAGCATAGCACAAGACAACAGGATGAACTGTTTTAAAGCTTTTGTAGTGACTGTAGTCATCAAATCCTCAACTGTGCAGCCACAGCAAATCTAGCATTAACTACTATGTAGCAGACTGCATCTTGCCTTCCAGAAATTCCTTCAGCAAATTTCATTTGATTTCAGCTGGCTTGGCGCTAACTTTAACCCAGCAGGTATAAGCGTTGAGGAATTAAGAGCAATTTAAAACAGCAGGGTTTTAGAATGGACAAGCTAAGCAAACCCTAACTGTAGCAGGCACATGAGCTCCAGTCTAATGAGCTGGAGAAACCTATTTTTTACAACAGATACAGCAGTTGTTCTGGCTGATTCCGGTGCATGCTTGTAACTCATCCTCCACCATACTAGCTCTTTGCTGGGGGAAGTATTATTAGGTATTCTTAGATGGAGACTCTCTTTCTAAAAGGGAAGCCGTCTGCCACTCAACTTCTGAATTATGTTGCTGCACTTTACCCTAAAATCCTTAGCTTGACTGCCAAACAAAGTGTCTTCATCCTAAAGTCTCATTCAGACCCTGCTTGAACACACAGATGAAGTCCCTTGGTTTTGAACTCCTCTGCTTTGTATTTTGCAGAGGAAGAAAAACTTTTCAAGCTACAGATTCAAATAGTAGATGAAGATGTTAATGTCATTAAATACAGTGCACCTCTTCTCCTAAGATGCAGCCTGTGTATAAATGTTGATGCAAAGAAAAAAAATAAAACCAAAGCAGAACAACAGATATTTGGAAAAAAATGTTTAGTAGGCTTAAACCTCTAATTATTTTGCTACCTAATATGTTCTGAACTGCAGTAACCTCTGCTAAAGCTCTATGGAAAAAAAAAAAAGTAGGAAAAGTTCTACTTTGCAAATGGAAAACCTGAGACTCACAGAAGAGTCCTCATTTTAAAGAAAGTTGCTTTGTAGCTTTTAGTTATTACCTCAGGCCAAAGTGGCTTTTTAGTTTGCCTTGAGAAATCTAAATCTGCAACTGATTCTTCCAGCTATGGGAACGAAAAGCCTGGTTGGATTAAGTCTGACTCAATCAAAAAACATAGTGCAAAACAAATTAACTCCTAAACTAATCCATGAGATCATTTTGCAAGAACAACATTTTGTTCAACCAAAATCAATTTAGAGATAATGATGAATGGTGTAAAAAGAAAAATGAAATTAGGAGGTAAAAAGAAAAAAAAAAGTTTATTAGAACTAACAGACCTAAAAGTTATACTGCCCATTATAAGCAAAAGCAGATAGACCCTGAAGCCCTCAGAATTCATTCTAGACCCTTAGGGACTCATACTTTCTGACCTGTAGTTGGATATAGATAAACAGTGGATTTGCACACCAGCTATCCACCACTTTCCAGGGCCTCAGTCTACCAGACATCTTTCCACCATTTTGCTAACTCCTAGTCCCCCCTCTGCCTGGAGTCTTGTACATTGGTTTAATTTTCTACAAACAGAGCCTACATTGGACCAATCTGAAGCCCTAAATCCAACAAGAATACTGGGAAAGTACTAACAGGAGACATATTTTAGGCAAGTTCACTTCTGCCTCATGGCTTCAGCCTAAAGCATTTGATAGTCTGTGTTTCTCAAGTCTCTCTCCTCAAAGGGATTGTTAAGGTGCTCTTGAACTCCAATGCCTTCCACATAAACCACGTGTCTATGACAATTCAGGATCCACCTCCCCAAGCCATATTTACCTGGGCATTTGTACAACTTCCTTGCCTGAGCGATGTCCCCCTGGCTCAGGCGAATACGCTGACCAATAGTTGGCCGGACCCCGTTATCATCACGACGGGGAAGGATGGTGTCAAGGAAAACTCCTCTGAAGGGAAGAGCAGAGAGACACAGAGCAGTGAAGCAGGGAAAGTGACACAATGAACAGAGAGTAGAGCTGGTAGGCCTCCCACACTCCCTCTCCCTGACTATATATCTCATGCTAACAAACAATAGTGGTTCAGCTTCTAATAACTGCTAATTGTCTCAAGACATCCTTCTCACTATAGCAGACAGCTTCCAAATGTACAAGCAAGTCTGCCAAGCCAGAAAATTCATCTTGGATATCTCAAAATTGCTGCTGCCTCTGTTTGAGGTAGCGCATTCCTGGCCATAAATCAGAAAAAGCAATGAAATATTCCTGTAGATAGTTCATGGCACATCTGGCTCAGCAGGAGCACAGATCTGGCATTTATGCCAAAGAAGCAGAGGGAAGGGGAGTTTTCCCAGTAGCAGATGGGTTTGGGCTGGCAGTGACTGGGGCTGCCACAGACAAGAGCAAAAGATCACATGCTCTACCTTTCTTCTGTATGAGTTTCCAAGCTAGTAATTCCACTTGTCTCTGCCTCTTTTTACTTGCTACTATTTCTTCCATGTGCTTCACACTCAGGAGCTCTTTACTGCACTTCTGATCTCAGCCCAGTGTAGGATTTAAGCTCAGGCCTCACTTCTATCAAAATGCAGTCCATGCAGCCAAGCAAGAGCTTGCACGCAAAAAGAGACCCCAAGGGAGCATAAGGACTGTAGGGTAAGAGGGAGGGAACCAGAAACCTGAACTCCAGGTTGGCAAAATCCAAGCTCTTGCAGCCAGGCTGTCCAGTCCACAGGAATCGTTCACTGCACCCCTGAATGCCAAAGAGGCTTGAGGATGCCAAGGCTGACACCGAGCCTAACCTTCAGCACCAGCTCAGTGAGGCAGACTGCTTTTTCTGAAGGACAGGATATAACTGCCCAGAGAGTCCAATGGGAAATCAGGGCAGAAGCAATATTTTTAGTGCTGCCTAATCCAGAGGTGGGGAGGGAAGGGGGGAAATTGTTTTGTAAATATTCAAACTGAAGAAAGAAATAGAGGGAAAGGAATTTAATCTGTTTTGAAAACTGGAATCAGCTGTTGCATGGGAGATTGTTGGTGTTTTTTCAGCAGTAGAAAAATTCCTGACCAGCACCCAAACCAATACTTACAAGATCTGAGGTGAGTCCCTCAAATTTTGATTTATAAATTCAATTTGTTATTCTATATGCCAGTTGCATGCCTTGGGCTGAATTTATTTAAGTTTATGTATTGAAAATAAATCCTCCCATTCCAGAAACTCCACAAGCACAGAAACAGGTCAGTTTGCTCATAGTAAATTTTCAAGCCTCCTCAGGAGTTCACAGAAGAACTCAGCATTTGGCAGGGACATACTGCTGCGGCCTCTGAAATGCCTTCTGCAGATCTCCAGGCTCAACCAGGGAAGAAAGACAGAGTTTAATAGAAAAACCACCACTTGCACACTTTTGATTCTTTTTCCCATTCCAGCCCTCACAGCCCTAAGCTTTCTGCACACAATGTATACCTCAGGCACTGCTCACACATACCATAACCACCAACAACTCATCAACAGTCATAACTTCAAACCACCCTTTTTACCTGCCAAACACATCGTCTTCCAGAAGACTGTACTCTGTGCTGAGGCAGTAAGATTTTTGGTTTTGCTTTTTCCTCCAATCGAATTTTTTCTCCTTTCACATGCATTGCTGAACATGACTCCCAACTACAGAGCAGTAAATATGGTTTCTCTCATTTTGCCATCAAAGGAACCAAGAACAGGAGAGTCTGTCTGGCCCAAACCATACAAGTTCCAGAAGTCCAATGCTGTCCACCCAAAACTCATCTGCTTAAAAACACTTGGAGTGCAAAGTTGCACACTGGTGAGTGTCTCTAAAAGTGCAAATACTTTGACTCAAAAGTTAATAAACAACAATCAGACATCATTAAACAGAGCAGTTCAGGAAGTCTAACACCAGAACCATTCTTAAGTAAAATATCTAAACTCTCCTTCCAGAGGTAGAAGAAGAACCCATGAATCCTGGATGCCCCATCTCTTGCTGTCCAGGCACAGGCAGAACCTGCATTAGCTGCCCAATGCAGGTGTAAGCCAAGCACAACACCCCCCCATTCAACTAAGAACAGCAGAGTTTGAGAAGAGATTCACACAAGTCATTAGCATCTGCACAGCACCCTGAACATGCAAAGTGCCAGGCCAATGCTATGAAATTATCAACTGATCTCAATAAATGCTAAACATTCATGCTCCAGTCGATAGGATCACAAATACAGGTGCCTAAACAATGCTCAAGGAAGCAGATAATCAAGGCAGGTTAAGGACCCAGCCACAGGCAGCTACCTTTTGTCCTAATTCTGTATTTATATCTCCATGTGCAGAGGAGAGACAATATGACTCTTCATGCAGTAAAACCTGTGGAGGATCTGTGTATGTCTTGTGCAGGATTAGGACAGTGCATTGCAAATACAAGATGTCATTCTGGACATGGAGGCAGTGCTACCTACATCCTAATTTGAACATGAGCTTTGCAGAGGTCATATTTTGTAACTCCAGACTATGCTGTCACGTCTACTAGCAAGCCAGCTATTGAATTAAGATAACCAGCTACTTGCTTACGGCTTTCTGGAAGTTTAAACTTTCTTCTTGCTAAGTTGCCTTTTATGGGTCTTGACAGTTGTAAAAGAAATTGTTTCACGTTACGGCAACATTCAGTTTAGATTGTTGCCATGTCCGTAAAGAATGCACCAGGAAACAAAAGCCTGCAGCCACGCTCTGCAAAACAGGAAAACTTCTGACATAGATGAGAACAGAAATTTCCAATGGTAAAAACTTGCTCCTGTTGTCATTACAGTCTCTTGTGCCATACTCCTATTTCCATTAGCCACAGACAAAAATGAGAGGCATATTTTGCAATGAAGTGGAAAGGAGTGACTCTACACCAATCCTCAAAAGTATCACTGGAAACAATTTCTGCTGCTAGAACTCATCAAATCTCAGAAAAGCTGTACCTTTCTGTCGCCGGAAAAAAGTTTAGAATAAAAAGGGCCAGGATTTACAGCAGCACTTTACCATGGCAAGCACCATATGATTTACTATCATCAATATTGACTGAAGTTAAAAACAAGGTTGCACTAAGTGCCAGGTAAGAATTGCTACAAGAGTAAGTCACAGACATGACTCTGTGTTCTTCCCCTGCTCACTCACAGCCCATCTCCACAGGTCAGGTGGTCACACCACCTTATGTCAACTTTCTGGTGTCTGGTAGCGTATTAACACACCCAGTGCACCCCTTCCCTTGCAGGGCCAAGCAGGAACTCTCTCCCTTTCCTAGCCACTGACCTTAATAAAACTTGCTGGAACTTAATATCTTCACAGACTCTGTGCTTTTGTCAGTTTGGGTTGCAATTGGACAGCACTTGCAAACACCCACCGGTCTCTCTGGCTGGTCAATGCATTGCTCCCTTAGGGGAGCAGATGTCAAGACAGGTCTTGGCCAAGTAAAAGCCTATTCCCAGCACTGCTTATTTGTGGTGAGAGCACAACCAGCCTACAGAAGCACTTAGTGCTCAGTTCAATTACTGCACAAAGACTGCAACTGAGGTAAGGGTGGGTCACAGAGACAAAAGGCTTAAAGAAAACAGACTTAAAAATCCTATCAAGTACCAATTTAAATCTAGCAGGACTCTTGCCATTTTTATCCCATTTTGGCCCAGCAGTGCTCTGAAGGACCCTATTTTCAAGAGACACAGACTCAAAGGCATCTACAATATAAATGGTGGTAATAACTTAATCCTGCTTTTGTGCAAGACAATTCTAACCATTTAGAGTTTAGCAAATGCTGGAAGGGTCCAGCAGATGCCTCAAGGGAAGAAAAATTATTTGCTTTGGATATCTGATGCAAAGAAATCTCCCAAGTCTGCAAAACACCCTTGCCCAGCCACCATCTCCTCCTGCCACAACAAGCAGAATTTCAGAATGTTTCACAATTTTCCACAGGTTGGTGCGAAGTTGTCAGAACAAAAGCATAAAAAGCCAGGCTTGGTCCTTCAATACAACTGGACAGTAAGAAAATTTAAAAGCCCCAAAGACATCTTTAATTTTTGCAATAAAAATTTTCCAAGACTGTGAATACTTCCGCTGTACCTTCCAACCCCTTTACTTGTAGTATGTAGTGGCAGAAAGCTCTTGGGAAAGAGCAATAGTTGGATTTATGGAAGAAAACTTCCAATAATGCAGCAAAATTAATCTGGTCATCCAGTAACTGTCATTCTAAATACAGGACATAACTACGTTTGTATCACCTCTCTATCCAGTGGAGCAGTCTGATCAGAAAATGGGCTCCATCTGGATGTATGAGATGGGAGTCAAGGACAAACAGCCTATGCAGAAACCAGCACTTTGCTGGGGCAGGACTGATAACTCCTCCATGAAAAAACCCAGTCACACAGAACCACATAGCTGCAGAGGCCATGATCAAAAGGTCATGCATAAATGGTTAAAAAACCACCCAAGTAATTAAAGATCACGATCTAGAGTTAAACTCTCCCTTGGCACAACCACTAGAGACTCTGACAGCTGTATTGTGACTCCAAAGCATAAGCTGGAAAACCAAGAGATTCAAAGCTTGTTTTAGTATTACCCAACTTGCACATGGGCAGATATGCACACAGACAGACATGTGCTTCCTGGGAAGGCTGCAAAGAATGTTAGCAAGGCTTTGAAACTCTCTGAGATTGCCAGTATTATTACTGAGTAAATAGAGTGGAAAGGGAAAAACAAGAGTCCACCATATTACACCCACCTTGCTTTTTCAAATACTCTTCGAGCCTTGCAATGCAGCAATAAATCAGAGGTCTCCTTCTAGGCTCTATATATCCCCCAGAGTCAACCACAACTACCAAAAATAGTCCTAAAGACATGTAACCCTGAATTATCACCTGGAGAACGTGTTCCTAGCATAGTGCATGATGCTGTCAAAGTCATAGGTCTCTCCAAGTGAGTTCACTTCCCCAGCTTCCATCTTTAAAAAGTTGTATTCCTGTCCTGTGATGACAAACAAAAAGGAAAAGAAACAAACCACTTTTAGAGAAAAAAAAAAAAAGACAACTTCTACCTGTAGGAGCCTAGTATGAAATGGATAGGCTCCTATGTTTCAACAATTCCAGCTGGACATCCAAAATGTCGATTCATACAGCTACTTTGACCCTTACTCTAGACAAGGACAGCAATATTTCCTCTTCTCCATCCCAATCCTCAGACCACCAGCATTTTCCACAAGTCCAGCCAAAAGCCAGGTGGAATAACCTGAAGTGTGATTTTACCTTGCTGTATGTTCTCTCTGATGATAGTGACATGCTGGTCCCTGTCAGGCCTTGTGTGCTCATGCCAGAAACCCACCACATGACCCAGCTCATGAGCCACAATACCAAACTTGTCACAGTTCTTTCCAATGGATATAGCCTGAGGGCCCCCTCCTCGGCGACCCACGTAGGAGCAACACCTGGAAAAGAAAACCCACAAACCCATGCAGCACATCAGTGACTTGAAGAATTCTAAAACACAGGAACAGAGGACGGCATCTGGCAGGGTTCAGGACAGGCCAGCAGTTGCATATACGATATGTACTTACATGTAAGTACAAAGAAAACATAAAGAAAATAGTGTATATCTATAAACATGCACATGTACACTTAAGTGCTATCCCATGAAAAAAAGAATCCAAAAGGCTTAGCACCTTCTGAGCAAATACTAAACTATCCTAGCAATCCTCACTGAAAGTGACCAGCTGCATCTCTGTGACAGATTCTCTGGTGTAGCCACTGGTCTGTTCTGGGCTAGACTTACAAAGCCACGTGCCACTGAAAGCACTGTTTGCAATAGAGAGCTGCAGGGGATATGTGCATCACTTACCCACATGTTCTATATGTGAACACAATGAAGCTCTCCTCGTCAGTTCTCTCCACAAAGGTCACACAAGTGTGCTTCTCCCAGTGCCTCATTGCTTGCTTAAAGATAGCTCTTTGAGTTCCTGGAAAAGAAATCAAGAGGAGCAAACAGTGAAGGCCTGGCTTTCAGGAAAATAAAGATTTACAGACTACATCTGGATATGGGAACAGTCAGGTTTTCAAACAGCCAATCTTAGGCCTTTAGGCACCTCTTGGACTCTGGGGCCCATGTCCAGCTATAGCATTATCTTCCTATATCATCTTTTCTCTCCTTGTGCCTGATGAATTTACTGCTCTAATTAAACAGGCAGCAAACTTTAAAGGTTAAGTATATGAGTATTTGTGAATATAAAATGTCACCTCTCTAGGTACAGGCCATTCTGGCAGGGCTGCCAGGTGTTCTGATCTGAACAACAGCTACTAAGTGACGTGCCAAATTTTCTCTCATGACATGAAGTAATGACCACGCACATCTTTCAAGACCCAGGAATCTCATAAGTCCTACAGATGCTCCTCAAAACTAAGGCAAAGCTATTGTCAGGAACCCAGAGTACTTCTGCTCCTGCTCTTCCAATGGCAGAGAGGATTCTTTTTCTGGAAAAACAGGGGGCAAGCACAGCTCACAGGTGCTGGCCCGTAAAGAAAAGTGACTCAGTCACTCAAGGATTTCTTGGACTCCAAGAGAAGAACCATCTCGCTGCACACCTCAGCTTCAGGCTCCCACAGTGCACAATTCCTTGTGCAATGACATGCTCACTCTACCTCAGGAGACAGATTCCCAAGGGCCTGAGTAATTGGTGGGAGAACTCTGCTCCAGAGATTTCCCCCATAGTTTGAGACACAAACCCCATGGCAAACAGAAAGCAGTGCTTCCACTACTGACCAGTGAAATTTCCTCCGATCACATAGGGGATGACTCCCCCAGGCCAGATCCTCTCAGCCCTGGATGTGGTTGCCCTGCGCACCCTGGCAGAGGAGTGTGTATCCATCCCAGAGTCATCTTTATGTTCCTTCCACTTCGGGCTCCTTGCAAGCGTTGTGTTCTGCTTGCCATCTGCAAGACAGAGTGGCAACACTGTTTAAATACTCTTTAGCTCCACATGCAGCCCTCAGGTAATACCCTGGAGCTTCAGAAAAAAAAATAAAAAGAAAAAGAAAAGTGTTAAACCAAACCAGAATTCATAGCCAGATTTGCCAGTGGTTTTTTTGTGGACTTTGAGACTGCTAATCTATAGAAAACTGACCCTTCTTGTTTTGGAGACTCCATATGCACTATGACAAAGCTGTTCTCCCATTAGGATGTAAAAGCACATCCTTCCCTGTCTCTAGGCACTCACTCTCTGCAACAGCAACTTCACAGATGAGGACAGAGTACTTAAACAAGGGGAACAGGAGGTGGGAATCAAACAAGCCTAGATGTCACTGTATATTCTCAACTTGCCCTACCTACCCACTCATCTGCAGAGAATGGTTTGTTCTATTAGGAATAGCTTAACAGCAACAACTAGTCATCTGAGTTGACCTTGGAAGAAGGTGACAGACTCCTAACTCTGAAATCTGTACTCAAGGCTGAAAAGTATTACTTTGGAGTCACATACCAGGTCTTGGGTGGTTTGGAAATCTATAAAGATCGGACAGTCTCTGTTGGAAGAGGGATGCTCAAGATGGAAAAACAGAAGTGCAAATCTCCATCCATGCTGAATCTCTTCATTTTAATGAAAAGGAGGAAAAATAAAAAAGGGAAAGCAGAACACATGTCATTTTTTGTTACAAAGGGTAGAGGAGCCCTGGCTGTGTGGTGCTCAGCGCTGGCCTTAAAATCCGCAAGAGGATTTGTACAGGCTTCTAGGCAGACCTTGTACCTTGCCCTGCATCTGTGCTGTTGCAGCTCTGCTCAGATACCGGCTATGCCTACATGAGTTGCACTTTTAATGTGGTGTGAGTCTGACACCTTTATTCAAAAAATCCTTTACTCAAAGCTTCCTGGTTGCTCCTCCTCTAATTGAGGTGCCATGGGCAACTCAAATCCTCAAAGCAGCCACAGTCCAGCTGGGCTTTACAAACCTCCGTGTGCAGACACCACTTGTTGGATGAGCTCCCTGTGTTGCACAGCCAACTCATCAGCTGGACTAGGACAAAGGAATAACAGAGTACAGGGGTTGCTATGCCTTCAGAGAGCACTGGCCTAAAGGGTCACACCAAGATGAACATCCTTGTCACCTTGAGGAGCAGCACTGCTGATAGTGGCTCACCAATGGACTGCTGTGAATCCCAAGAGGATAGAAATTTGTATATAAATCAGAAAGACAGGCCACAGCTTTGCTTTCCAAGTCAGGGACATGGACTGCTGGGTTATTAAAAAGGCACAGGTCCTGCTAAGACCTTCCTCCAGTGACCAGGGGGGCTGCTGAGAGCCTTTTTCCCTATTCATCCCTCCAACTGAATCACCAGTAAGCAAACCACTACTGTCAAGGCTGAGGGGATCAATACAATGGGAAGGAAATTCAGGCACTGTAGGGGAATGAAAATAATTAACTTAAAATCCTCCCTCCTGCTTCACCAGGTTAAGCCCTTCCTGCTGAAGACTTTGCTCTGAGCTGCAGGACAAAAACAGGAATTCGCCTTTTGTTCCTCTTACTCCTAAGCACCTTCCTGGCATTTCAGAAGCTGCCCCATCCCCAAGCCAGCTGCTGGATCCTGGAAGGCAGATGCTCTGAGGTAGGGGGTTCTCCCAACAAAGGAAGAAGTACCCTCCTGCATACACCTGGTACTGCTGGTACCAGGCACCAGCACAGGCACTGGCATTAAAAGGGCCACAGCTAGAAGAAGAGAGAGGGTCTCAAGACAGAAGTAGTCTTGTCTTCTATTCACAAACTGCTCCTGGGCCTGCCCAAAATCTCTGTGGATTTGCATTTGGATAGCTCCTGATAGCAAACCCAAGCGAGGAGGTGTCTGCCCTGCACTCTCCTGTGCCTGGTGCAGCAGCAGCTCTGCACACTTCTGTGCCACCAACTCTTCCATTCCTTCTCAGCAACACACACTCCTGGGCAAATTCTCCTCACCAGTCCTGCAACAGCTCTTGACTGCTCCTAACTCCTGCTATTGTTTTCTGCCTTTAACAACTGATATTTGTTAAATTCTCCTCCCTGGAGAGGCTTGACACATTCTTCTAGCAGGGGCTGCTTGTGGATGGGGGTAAGCAGTTGCCTTTATATCACTTCGATTAATTTTTCCCCTTTCATTCACTTATTAAACTGTCTTTATCTCAACCAATGGGTTTTCTCACTCTTGCTTTTCCTGCTTTTTCACCTCTCCTGCTGGAAAAGGGGAATAGTGACTGGGTCCATGGCTTCTGGCTGGGGTCAACCCACCACATTATAAAAGGCAAACCCACCCTTTCAGAGAGTTCATGCCTGGCAGGGCTGATCTCCAAGGCACGGAGGCACACACATGTTCAAAACAGTACAAAAATATGTTTTTACAGGGGATAAAAAAGTAAATAAAAGATACCCAAATGTCTGGGTGGGGTACCACATTACCCTTTTTAACTGCTTTGTCACTATGGTTGGTTGAAGTGGCATTTTCATTTGACACCTCTTCTCCCAGGCCTCCTGCAAAGGAAAAAACAGCAGAGACTCATCTCTGGTGAGCTGGTTGGCAGAGCTCTGATGCAGAAAGGACAGCAGCTACCAGTAATGCCAGTTGGTGGTCTGCTGGCCACAGAAACTGTCTACTTTCCCTGTTCAGGGAGCAGGGACTAAACCCTTGATAAAGTTAGGCATTTTTCCTGGATTTGCTCCTAGCCTACAGTGACACCTTGCAATTCATTACTATTCCATGACTAAGTTTCTCCATATGCTGAATAGGTAGAAAGTCTCCCACAGGGACACTAATTTCATGGAGATTTAATGAGAGCAGGAGCTGAATGACTTGATCTCTGTAGAGGTATTGCAAGAGCAAGTTTCTGTAGTCTTGGTGGCAAGATACAGCAGGAAGAGCATGGTAAACCACCACATGCAGAAAAGAATACACTGTTGGTCATATAGCACTGCTGGATACAGTGTGGACCCTTCCAGGAGGGATGTCTCACTTTCAAGACAGCTGGACATCTTCCAGTCACTGAAGCAGTCTTGCTTTGCCAGCTGGAAAGCTCTCCTTTGCTCTGCAGCTGGCTTCTAGCAAATCCTTCTCCAGCTTGTCCAATGGGGCAAGGACAGGGTGAAAGGTATATCTCTGGCACCTTGGAGAGGGACTGAGAGGATGGTAACAAATCTCCAACATTATACTACTATAACTGATATGAGTATCAGGAAAATTATGATGAAAGACAGTTACAAAACAATTCAGAAGAAAATAAAATACCCAGACTCTCAGCTGGCTATAGGTTAGAGCTTCCTGGTCCAAGAGACACAGTAAATCAGAGGTTTGTCTCCCAAAGGAAGTGCCATAGTTTAACAGAGCTCGGCTGGACAAAAGCCACTAGATGTGTGAACAGGAACAAGCCTGATTCAACAAGATGGATAGCTCTGAACTCTATCACTCTTTTCCAGCTTCAGTGTCCCATCCTAAGATTTCCCTTTGTTTTCTTTCATGCCCAGTCCTCGTCACTTCCTTAAGCCCAAGCTCAACAAAAGTTCCTCTTCTCAGTTTTACATCCCCAGGACTTCTCCCACCCCCATCCCCACAAAGTATGCTATTCTTCACACAATATCTCATTCCATTTAAAGGAAACCCCAACTAGCCATTCATCACCAGAATTATTAAGGCATGCAGTCTTTGCTGAGGCAAAGGATAATTTTGTATTTCTAAATAAATGGAGCTTGCTTCCAGTCGCAAACAGATTGCTTCTTAATTGAACTTAGGAGGTGAATTATATGGTGAATTAGGGAAAAAGAACAACTCTGTATTTAGTGAATTGTTCTCCTAAGAGGGAGCTGCATGGGATTGAATTGCAAATGATGGCACCAAACCCTAGAGCCGGGCCCCTCTCCTGTGCCCGAGCTGCTGACCTCTGCTGTGCTGTGGTGCCATTCGAGCACACGGCTTTTCCAAGCTGTGAGCACATTCTTTCCCAGAGATCAGTGCAGGCCTTGGTTTCTTATGCAAAGAAGAGGTTTGAATAAACTAGTGTGACTAATGAAATCTACAACATCTTTGCATATTTTGTCTTATTGTAGCCCATGAAAAGGGAGAGCACTACACAAAGGCCAGATATGGGGGTGCACATACACCAGGATATTTTCAAACTCTCATCTCACTCATACAGACAGGGAGCACCCACAGCCTTGTGTCCCACAAAGGTGTTTGGAATCAAACATGACAAGATTTGACATTTAGAACAAACATGATATTTAGAAGATAATTTTCTGATTCACTTGAGTTTTTAGACATTTCCTACCATCATGATGCCTAAAGGTACCCCAAAAAATAAAGTGACTTGACAGACATTTAATCCTCTTCTGATTCTTTCCAAGAGAGGGCTAATGTAGGATCCCAGAAGAACGGATATGCCATTAACAGTAAATAAGGAAGCCAAGAAATGCACCTTGTATCTGGAAGCAGCTGCAGATAGGTTGCAGGTAATGTGTAGGTCCTGTTGTCCCCTCAACTCATTCCTGAAGGTGTACCTCTCTGTCGGACTACTCTGTCACATCCAAAAGCAGAACATATGCCAGTGTTTCTGCTCCAGAGCAAGAAATGCCCTTGTATGTACTGAAGCCCATTATCATTGGAAACACTGGAGAGGAGAAGGGAGATTTTCAGTTTGACATGGTGCTCTGTGGAAAGCCAATAAAAGCAGGCTTGGCATCCCACAAAGATATGACATTTAATGGATATCCAGCAGTTAACAAGTCCCCCAAGATGACTTTCATCCTCAGAACTTTCCACCCACTGCTGTGCTAGACCAGCACTCATCTTTCTTCAGCCTGAGTTTTGTCTGCTTCTCCCACAACCAGTTGAAGATACAGAATTTGTTATGTCACATCTCCATGCAGAGAGCTGTACTAGATCTCCTAAAACCTCTTAACCTCCACAATTTGAAATTCAATTCTTCCTAATAATTTGTCCTACTTAACAGCTGCAACCCCAGCAGAACACTGCTGGAATCCTTAACTAGGAGTTAAGTACCTTAATTAGGTAACTTAGTTTCTGTGCATGACCTTGCAGAGACACAAAAGAGATTCTCTACCCAGGCTGGAGAATATTTCATTTTCTACCTACAGTGCAGCTGTACAACAACTTGTTTTTCTGTTTCTCACAGACCAGCACTGCCAAGGGAGCTTGGCTAACTGAAGGAAATGTCCACTAGCTTGAAAGCATCACAAATCTGAGATAAATCTACCACACCTGCAAGCATGGCTGAAGAACAGGTGTATAAATTGTTTTCAGGAACTAGAAGCAGCCTGAGGTGGTAAGTAAGGGTCCAATGAAGCAGAAAGCAGCAGGCTGGGGCATTGTGGGAAGAAAGCGGTTTCTCTCACTCTCCCAGGAGAGTAAAAGGAAAATCCAATTTTGTTAAATGAAGTCCAAGTTATTCAGCTGAAACCAAAATAAAGGACAAGATATTAAGAGAGAGTGCACAAAGCATGCCACCAAAACTATACTGTTTGCAGTTCCCTTGCACCACTAGCACAGGCAAAAGATTTGCAGCGTGAAGGAAGAGCAGGAAGCAGACTCCATTCAGTACCCTTACTTCCAATAAGAGAGGGTGGGACTTGGAGAAGTAGTGATATATCAGACCTGAAAATCTGTCTTCTACAAAATGCAATTTAGGTTTGAAGGTATTTATTACTGTGCATGTTCAGGTGTTGGTTTTTTTTTGCTTAAGTCTGAATCACCAAAGAGGGGACAATCAGATCTCTTGCTAACTAAAGCTTCTGTGCTCCTTCCACTTGTTTACAGACCATGAAGGGGTTCTTGTCTGAAAAAAAGAAGAGGAAAGCCTGGCAAAGCAGTGAAGCAGCCTGCTGGTGAATCAGAATGCATGTAGTTGGTCCAGAAATACCTACCACCTTCCCACTGGGTCCATTTAAGACCTCAAAGCTGCTCGAGGGTCAGTTGACTTCCAAAACATTTTAGCACTATCCGTCTTCGAGCTTTCATTGGAAAACGCTACTCTGAGGCAAGATGAGTTGCCCAACGAAAAGCAAAGGAGAAACATCAGTCTATCCTGAGTCAAGCTTCATTTTCAAATGATGCCTATCTATAAGGTTAGTCTAAAACCTAACTACTTTTGGACAATAGGAATTGTAGTTGTCTGAAAAACTGCAGTCTGAGAACACAGAATATTCTTACATGGGAAATTGGATGGGATGAAGCTTGCAACACCTCCCTTTTTTCCAAACTGTAAAAGTTCCCATTAAAATCAAAACCACTTTCAGAACAGATCTAAGCCAGGATAATTTCTCCTCTCCAGACCAATAAACATGAATTTCTCCATGTTCACAGAATTTTCCTTTCCCTTTCCTGGTTGCTGTCCACTCAGGGAAAGGGTTCCACAGCTGAACTTTGAAGGTAGCTACCACCCATATGCTCATTACCTCTGCTGAGGACAAAGGACTCCACAGTGAGCACTGAGGACTTTGACAGATTTTCCAGTTTTTCTGATTTAGCAGAGAGTAACTTGGCTGTGCACATAATTACTTGCTCTCAGGTGAATCGAACCACAGCAAGACTTTTTCTAATATATCTGGAGAAAAGGCCACTTCAGAGCTGGGTCACAATGCAGTGATGAAAAAAAACCAACTTTTTAAAAATTATAAACAATTTCACCTCCCTTACCTATGCCTTAGAACACCCTGCTTTCACAGTCTCACTCAATATATAGGCTATTCACATGCCACGGCTTAGAGACTGGATTTCAAACAGAGACTGCAAGGAAGCACCAACAAAATCAAGTGATGCAGTTAACATTAAACAGTATCCATTCTTCAGAGTTTCAGTTCTATCATATTATGACCATCAGAGAAGCTCCTGGAAAAACAGGGTAAGTGAAACAATGTTACATGCAGTTTTTAACTTCATTAACCAGTGGTCAAGAACTGTTTAGCATAGGAAAAAACTTTATTTCACTGGGTTTTCTAAGCACAGAAAAAGTGATGATTTTATTAAAACAATTTCTGCTGAGAAAATGCATTCAGAATGCAGAACAGATGTTTCCCAGAGCTGGTGGAGAGTCTATAGCAAAAACCTTTCATAAACCCCTGTACCCTGGAGATCTGAGCAAATTATTTGAGATATATCCTTCAGCATTTCCTGTCAGTGGAAGAGCTGAAGTTCCCTCAATTTACTTAAAGGAAAATAAATTAAAGAAAGGAAGAATTCTGAACTCCAAATTCCCTGCAGGAATCTGTTTTTCATATTCAGAGTAAGCTGACTAGCTGCAATAACTCAGGAGAGTCCCAAGGTCCAGAGGCTTGACAGGCAGATGTGTCATCTCCACATCAGCTGTGGAGGCTTGTGCAGGGAAGGAGGACACTGGCCTCACGGGGAAGTTCATGAGAGGAGGAAGGTGAGTACAGCTAAGCAAACCCAGGGCTGCCACGGACGTGAGCTGCAAAGTACTTAATGGACCGAGATCTTCTGCTGGCCAGCTGTGTGTGGAGTGGTATGGCAGGCAGAGCAGAAGTGCAGGCAGCACCATTCCCAAACACCCCCCCGCTCTTCTGGAAGTGGCAACATCACCTTTATATAGTGATGCATCTTGTTTTGAAAGAAGGCATTGCAAGAAAGGGGACAATCTGACCCAACCTCTCCACCAACCTTCCAACTGAGACTTATTGCTTAAGGGGATCAACATTCTCTGGATAAAAGGAAGGACTGAGAAGACTGAAAGGGGTCTTTTCTTCTGGGCTGTAACTATCACTTCTGTTCCCTAGGGTAAAAAGACAGATAAATGAGAGGTAAAAGAAAGAAAAAAGTTACCTACAACCTGCATCATCTCACTGGTTTCTTCCAGCGAGAAAGAGCCCTGAAAGTACAGTGCTTTTACTGAGGCAAGTGAAAATGAAAAGCTAAAGTGAGTACATGAGTATTCTGCCCATGTGCATGTCTCTGTTGTTTAGCCAGGTCCTCACACATGGTGTAAGACTTCTCCCCTCCCAGCATATAAATTGAGTAATGCACAGTACCAGCTATCCCCATCCCCTTGCACTTGATTTCTTGTCAATCAATGGATCAAGATCTATTCATAACAGGTGTCTGCCTCACTATTACATTCCTCTCAATTCACAAAAATCACCTTTCCTCCCTGTCTCTCTTTTGCAAGGAAAGAGAAACAAATGAACTTGCAGGCAATAAGGAAACTGTAAGAGCTGGCATGGGTTCACCCACTGCTGTCCTAGCAGACAGTACCAAGCTCACAACCCCCCTTGGCTGAGATTCCTTTCCTTCCAACCTGCAGAGTCTAATTTCTTCAGCTTCAGTGCACCCCAGGCTGCTCTGAACAGGGCCATGCACTATTCCCTGTGCTGTCCTGCAGCAGCTCCCTGCTCTGCTCCAGCTGTGGCTTCCAGGGAGAGCCTGGGCTTTCAGCCCTCCTAATCCTTTTGTTTTCTTCCTACCTTGTTTATACTGGATAAAAATTAACTCAAAATGAAAACACTTACATGGGAAGCTAAGTTATGTTTGAATGGAACTAAAACTCCTTGCACGGAGAATGTTTTGTGCCACTAGAGAGATCTTTCTTCCACTTCACTTTCTGTCTAGAAATTCAGACACTCACAGTCCTGGAGCTCCTTGGAGAGCTTTTGGTACCTTCTTATATCCTGGGAGCCTGAACCATGTTTAACAGGCAGCCTATGTAGATATAGCTGAGACACCTCATCCGCTTGGCTACCTACCAACTCCACCACAGCTCATTTAAAGAGCACCTGAAACCAACTGCCAAACCAGGGAAACTGAGGCAGGAGCCAGCATTGAGGCCGGACAAGTGGGACTTGAAACACTTTGGGAGCACAAGCCAAATGTAGCCACTGTTAGGTAACCTTACACCATCTCATTCCCCAAGGTCTTCCCTGACTCCTTGGTGAAACAGGTGCCCAAATAATTTGCTGACATTAGAGGAGCTGTGGGGGAGCTGAGGACTAAGGGCAGAGACACTTTCCTCACGGAGCAAGCTGCCCCAGTAGGTGCTGGTGGAGCTGCCCTGTCCTTCCCAGGGACAGCTGCAGTTTGCAGGGGGAGTCAGGTCTCTAACCCACTCTAGCACAAACTGACTCCAGGATTCAGCAACAGCAACAACTGAAGAAAAGGAGTGGTTAATCTCTTCCCTAACACAGCCTGATGCATCTCACACTCCCTTTTTCTCTCTAGGAAGTGGAACTGCAAGATAATCTGAATATTTCCTTTTGCTTCTGATCTTTGCCCTGGAGAAACTTGTTACCCATTCCCCAGGGCTGTCCGAGTCACCATCTGGCCTCAGAAATACAACAGCAAACACAGTCCAGTGTTCCAGCCTAAAACTAATTTGCTTTCTTTCCCCACTTGACAGCTGAATAAATACTTTGTCCTCACCATTTGAAAAGAGGAGCCACAGCAAAGGGGTTTTGTCCACTGCAGCTACAAGCATCAGCCTTGTCTCCAAATTAAGCCTGAACAAGTGGCTCAAAGTGAACACATTTATTACACAAATGTGACCCCTTTCTGCTCAGAATCAACCACGAGCAGTTTACAACTTCTAATTTATTTGTTGTTTGCTATTGTCTAACAAGCCACTTTGGCAACTGATTGTTCCCTGGACCTTCCAGACATTTTTCTGGCCAGTGTAAGTGACTTTTATTTTGTGGACACAGCAACATTCCTGCTTGAAAGTAGAGAGCCTGAGCGTCAAGACAACCCAGCCAATCTTTCAGAGTGACCATCCTGCAATGACTGCTCTCAGAGCTTATTAGACCCTGCTCTTTCATGGACTGTTTCTGCCTCCAAATTAATTTCCCTTAAACACTGTCAGAAATGACGAGGCAGCTTACGCAATTGAGGTAAATACAATTTTTCATTCGAGCAAATATTCAAGGAAATTAGGCATTTGACCAGCTCTGAAGGAAAAATGCATGATTTAGTCAATTCCACTAAGCACTGTCAAATTTTGGCTAAGCACTGTCAAATTTTACAATTAGGGTAATGGATTTAACTTTCAATGTAATTTCCATATGGATAAATTGATCTCCTCAAGTACATTTGCCCATGTGTTCCCTTCATCACAGTTAATTAATATAAAGCTATTTAATAACCTCCACTTAAACACAAAAGACCATTCAGACTCTTCTGGCATCAGTAAAAGGAACAGCCTCCAAATGTGATACACCAGCTGTAGACGAGAGCAAAAGAAAATTTAATTAAGAGCGATCAAGAACATGACAGTTGCAAACAAAAATCAGACGTTATAAATGCTCCTACATGGTGACTACCCCAGCTCCTGAAAGGGTTACTAATGCCAACCAGTACCAACTTCCAGGTGCTTTAGATGTGCCCAAGAGACCTTTGAGTACAGGGAAAGAAGTGGGGCTGGGAGCCAAAGCCTGGCAAAGTTAAGCAGGGAGTAGCAGGGATTCGGCATCATCTGTGCAGGAGCACTGCAGCAGCTATGCCCAAAGCTGATGGTGGCACCACACTGAATAGAAAGAAACTACAGAAACAGGCTGTTCAGAAGCAGCTTCAACCACGGCATCAATGGATAGCTTCTGCAGATGTTTCGGGTGCTTAAATAATGTTAATTGCTCATTAACAAAATCCATGCTTTTTAATTTCTGAAGTGCAGCATTTTACAAGAGTGATCCTGAGTTACTTGCCTTCCTGGATGATTTCTGAAAGAAGCATATGAATTGTGACTCACAAGATAAGCACAACTAAAGTTTCCACTAAGAATGACTAAGTGGCAGAGTTTGAAATAGCTGGGGATTTTTGTTACAATGGAGAAAGCTTTATTGCTTGGATGGATTCATTTGAGCAATACTGCAGAGCTCATAAAACCACTAAAAAAAACTGTGTAAGGCTGAACATTGACTGCACAGCAGAAATCAAACCACTTATTTTGACAGGTAGCAGGCCACCATCCAGAAAACTTGATTTCAGGGAACAGTGCGTTTACAAAACAAACTTTGTGGTGCATGAGACCAGCTGCCACTGGGAACTTGGACAAGAGGAAAAAGAACATCTTAGTCCACAGGAAATGTGGAGAAAGTAACAGGGCTGTGTCATTCAGGTTGTGCTGTGTACATTCAGGTGTACTCAGCACCTATTGCTTGGGACTGTCTTTACCCTGCCCTGCACAACTTTTAACACAAGCAAAGGGGAAAAAGGAGATACATTTCATTTTTCTGTCACAAGTCTGGAACACCACAGCCAAGTGTGTAAAGGAATACTGCAAGCCCACTAGTCCCACCTGGTTTCAAAGCAACATGCCATGCTGGAAACACCCTAGTTGAAAGAAAATCAGAGCCTGAATATTTGTGGATGGGACAGGTGGAGTAAAGACTCTAGCACCTCTTGTTGCTACTCAGGCAGGTCACAAGCAGCACTCACTGCACAGGATGGCACTGGACAGTGCCTGAGAACAGGCAGATGTGGCCAACAATCCAACTTCCCCGCTCCTGACAGCCATGCTGTCCTGACTCAGGGTTTCTTCTCCAACCTGACAAGGGAGATCTGTCCCCTCTGCACATATACACGCTCCATGCTTCGCCATCTTCACTTGATCACCTTCTCTCCTCTCCTACCATCAAGAACCAGACTGGCAGACTCTAGTCCTGCAACTAGAAAAAGTGCATCCCTAAGATGAGAACTATCCCTCTTGATAATTTCCAAAGAGGACTTCAAGCTGGCACTCAGAAACTCAGAAAGAAAAGCATGTGGTGTGAAAATACCAAACCTAAAGATAAGCATTTTCTAGTGGGAGAATCTTAGCTACAGGGGGAATTTGAAGGTTTATCAGCTAAGGGTATGGGATTTCTAGACAGTTATCTTTATGCTGGAGAAAATCAGGCAAGTCTGAGAAGGTTGCAATAGGACTGTAAGACTCTGGGCTGGGAGAAAAAAGCACAGTATCTGCTTTTCTGCAAAGAGATCACTGGCTTATTGCACAGAAGTGTAGATTTGGGACAGGATAACTCAGAAAAGCTGAGTGAACAAGAACACTTTTGGGCCTAGAGGACCTCTTCCAAAGGGGAGCTCCTGCTTTGCCTTAGCAAACTACAGAACTGTGGGAAATTCATTACATGGTTGTCTGCTCTGGTAAAACCCCTGTTTGAATCGACTCACAGAGGTAAACATTTGGCCTAGTCACAGGAAAATCATTTGGCACAGCTAACCAAACCTCAGGGTCAGGCCAGGCTCTAGGCACCTACCTTTCCACTTTTGAGGCTCCTCTTCCTGTTAAGAATGTGCCTGAATTGCAAAAAGACATCCCCAGAGTGCATGTCATGTGTTGTGGAAAACTGAAAGGAGGTATGCAGACAGCTGGAGAGGGCCCTCAGACAGGTCTGTTGGAACAAAGATGCTCCTCTACTCACACAGGAGGAAGCAACCTTCACTAAAGATTTCCCAGGGAAAAAGCAGACCCCTGTAGAGAGTTCACAGATGTGGGTTATGTTACAGCACGTACATAGTTACTTGCATTGCTCCTGGCCAATTATGACCATTATAGCTCAGGTTAAGTTAGCACAACCCATAGACTTGCTCTAAGCCTAAATGACTTAAAGGTTGGGCTCCAACCAGCCCTAAATGCTATGACTCTGTGGTTCTGTGAAATCTAGCAATACTGAAGTCCATTCCTTCTACCCTGAACCAAGTGACATTACAGTAGAGCACCAAACATGTTACAAGGGGAAAACCAGCTGAGTTTGGCAAGCATGTGTCAAGTCAGCTGAATTTAAGAGTCTTGCTTTCAAATCCATAAATCAGATCTTCCCTGGAATCTCAGTTAGTCATGGTCTAACTCCTTGGATTTCGCAGTCTTCTAGAAGTATATTCTGCACTAAGTTAAATTTCACTAGAAACATATGAGTAGCATTCAAGAGGACTGTGATGTAAAATGCAGCACTGCTACTGGCCAGAGCCCCTACACTGAGGAAGCTCTCACAAAGTAAAACAGCAGAAACCCTGCTTGTGACTGCCACAATACCAGTACCTTAAGTATTCCACTGGGGAAGTCTCGCTCTCCACCCTGAAGTTAAGCAGCACAACTCTTAGCAGGAGAGCTGCACTCCAGTGACCTGTCCACCATGTAAACCTAGCTTACACAGGAATCAATGCCTTTCCTCAAGAATGCAACCAGAGACAGTGACCATGAACATCTTAAAATAAGAAAAAGCAAAGCATCCGGTTGCAGATAGGCCCTGTTGCAGACAGCCTTGTGCAGATGTGGTGAGGCAGCAGAGTAGCTGCCTGTATTTTCTCAGCACATTCAAGAACGGCAGAGCTGCTGCTAATGAACCGGGTCTCTGCTCTTAAGACAAGGTTTACTGCAGAACTCCTGTCAGCCTCATTTGTCAGAGAATTACTTGCATGAATTTGCTGTCAGAGGCTCCAGGCACTGACAGTAGCCTCTGTCTCCCCTGATTTCAGTAGAGAGACTGGGTTAAAATATATCCCTCTCCCAGCCGCACTTTATCTGAAGCATTACTCTGCTAGAAAAGGTGCTCTTTCAATTTCTTCTGCCAGTCATTTGTGGCAGTGTGAAAGGCTCATCAAGGCCTTCAAGCCGTGAGCCTCAAAACCTCTCAGGACGAGAGGTAAGAAAACTTGTTTTGACTGTTCTTGAAAAGCATTCTTGGCAACAGTGGGATATGGAGTCAGCTTCTTAGCAGCAAGCCCAGCACAGCATGGCATCAGTGAAGGCAGCCAGACTCCCTTGGCTTCTGATCTGCTGCTGCCAAACCCTGAGAAGACAAACCTGCCCTTCTTACTCACAGAGGTGTCTTCCAGGACTAGAAACTGTCTCTATGATACAAAAATCAGGTAAAGGCATAATGTATCAGAAAAGTCCTCATAATGCCTAAAATGCCCATAAAAACTAAAATCAAGCCCATTAGTATTAAACGGGCGCATACCTCTAAGAGGCACGGCAAGAAATAAGGTCTTCTTCCTCTGTAACTAATGTTTCAGCAGATAACCACCTTGCACCAGTGGACTCATTTGGGTCCAAAAGAGAAGACTGTGCAATTTCCTAGTCTGCCTCTGGATTCTCTTTTTTCCCATTGCAGCAGATGAATCCTCAAAGCTTTCAGTCAAATTTCTTCTAAACTAAATTATATTGCAAAAGCAAATATTTTAAAATAGAGTTAAAAAAAATACAAGAAACTTTTCCAAACTGCAAGCTTTTTGAAAAATCTTTCATCAAAGTGATTAGGAGTTGGTGATGCATGGACTTGCTGAGACAGCACTCACTGGCAGATCTCCAGGTAACAGATTCATTTCATTATGTTCTGAACCAATTCTGTCTCTCTATGGGTCCAAATCCTAAGGGTATCCATTTCAACACCACTGCGTGAGAACACCTGATTTTCATAGTAAACATCTAAACTTGATCCCAGAGAAACAGAGATAGGGAGGCAGCTAAGACCTGCATTTTAACAATATGCCTCATTGTTTGTCCCTTCTTCTAGATGCAAAACATTTTTAAGGAAGAGGCAAAATTCCTTGTTTGGCAGATTTTATATGTAATACAGATGGTGACAGCAGGATGAGTAGGTGATGTGGAGGACATAGTTTGGTCTGCAAAATTTCTTATAATATAAAGCAACAAACAAAAAGATCACAAGCACGTCTCTGAGTTTAGGACTTAGGTTCAGAGGAGAACAGCCAATGAGGGGAAAAAATATTCTGGTTTAAAAAAATTAGAAAAATCTTAAAAGGTCAAATGTTCAATTTCCAACAGCTCTTTTGCCAGATCACTGGTCAGATTAAAATTAGGTTTCAGGTAAAACAGAGATGAGGTTGAGAGAGCTGTGGAAAGGAGCCCAGAAGTCATGTAATGATCACAATCCAAGATTGGGTTGGAGGACAGCACTTTGGAAAAAACCTTCAGGGAAATCATGAAAGGTCTTGACAAGAAATTAACTAGTTGGTAGCTTTGTGCCCTCTTGGTAGAGCACATCTCCTGGCGTTCACTCACAGTTAATCTGTACTGCATGCAAATACCCTCTATTAACTCACATAGCTCAGAGCTTTAACCAAGTCAACGCAGATCAACATCCAGACTTGTAACAACTACTTGGATTAAATGGGCTCCACTCAGTCATAGACCACCACCATGCCTGCCTTTCCCTCAACAGGGCCTGAAGAAAACTCCACATGTATAAATGTATCAGAGAATGATGTTAGCACACAAGATGCTATTGAAAACCTACTGCAGTTTTCAGATGCTTGATGTGTACTTTTCCTGATAAATTTTTAGGAAGGAAGCTCCTTTGGAGCAGATGAGACTGCTTACATGAATAAGGACTATCAGGTCATACGCTGCACTCCAGAAAGCTTTAAGTAAGTGATACAATTCCCTGTGTCATGTCAATTCCCAGTGTGACCACTGACACAAAAGAATCTGGGTATACTGTTCAGAGAAATTCAGACAAAACCAAAGAGGAACATCATTGCTGGAGCACTGAAGTAAGATAGCAAGGAGACAGGCACTCCTAAAATCCACATGAGCAGTTTTTGAGGGGATTGCCAGAGAGCTCTGAGCCAGCATTCCTCAGAGGGAAGGAACCATGCTCCTGCTCTGTGACTTTACCAAGGAGATAATGCTATTTGGTCCATTGCTTTCAGATACTAGGAATAAAACACTAACTCCAGTATTTGCAGAGAAAATGCTTGAAAACACTCAACTTCAAGGCATTCCACTGACAAGAAGCAAGATCACAAATCTTTAGTTTCTGAAAAATTACCATGGCACTTCTGCAAGCAGGAAATTATTGGAGCAAACAAGCCTGAAGTACGCTCATGCTGTGAAATTAAGCTCAGGACAGAGGTCTTTGGCAGAATCCAAACAGTTCTCTGATTCCCTGCCCCTCTCTCTCAAGGACCCACAGAAGTACATAGCTATTTTCTAGACAATGACTAGGAGAGGGTGAAGAAGGGGAAAACTTGAAACATCTGACAGTCTCTGTCTTTATCAGCCAAGGCAAAGCTTTCCCTCACGCAGTATGATGTCATTGGATCCAGAGAACCATGTACCCAACACTCCTAAGTACATGGGAACCTCAATCCTCCTGCAGAGCCTGGCAGCTGCAGATGCTCCACACAAGCTATTAGGGTGCACACCTATAAACAGCCCAGCAGTGTCACATGCCACAATTTTCCCTTCTCCTCCCAGCTGAACAGCATTTTCTGGGAACAAGGGAACAACACCAGGCAAGAAGAATGCCTGGCCTAATAACACGTTCAGAACTGCAGCTCGCAGATCCGAAGAGCCTGTGTGTCTGGATATACGTATAAAGCACTTCCTCCACTATACAGCTAATCCGATTAACAGCTTTAGCAAACTCTGAAATGTTATAATTCGAGGGGTTCCATTCATAAGGGGTTTTAGGCTGTTTCTGTACAGAGGTTGCATTCTTCCCACTGGAAATAAAGCAGAGAGTAGGATTTTCTCCCAGGGAAGAATGGAGCCCAATCCCCACCATGCTGAAGTAGGCCACCCTCTTATAATTCACATGAGTGTCAAACAAGCCTCACAAGAGAAAAATCAATCCCTCCTGCTCCTACACAGAGCCCCTCACAGGGCAGGTGACCATAGAGATCCCTCTGTGTGTGCTCTGCAGAAAGTATCACAGTCATGGGGGCTGCCCATTTGTCAGCTGCACTCACAGGGTTACAAATGAAACCTATGAGATATGAGGACAAGGGAAAGTGAGTGAGGTGACATCTCTGTTCACCCAAAGCATTGTATGATGCATCAGCAAAAAGTGCAAGGAAGAGACTGGTCCAACCACATCACACAAGCCATGGCTGTTAGAGACCAGTGCCAGCATTTACATGATACAGATGTGAATTATAAAATCCAGTTCATTTTCCAGACGGCACAGGCCTGGCATCAGTGCCAAGTGGAAGAAATGTGCTAGACATGATAACTAAAAACCAGAGAAAACTGATACATTCAAACTTCATCTGACTTTGCTTTTCCAGTAGTATCCTCATGTAACTTCAGGAATCAACAAAGAGATGTGAAAGAGATTAACGCTGCCTGTCCCACCTAGTCCTCATTTTCTGATGTATCTTCTGCTCCTAATAACCTACCACCTACGAATGTGTGACAGCCAGAAGCACAATATGAATGGACCGAGTGACACGCCAATGCAGGACAACGGCGTTTCCAGGGAGCTACCATAATCTGAAGAACTGGACAGCCCTTCTCAATCCAGAATTTCAGTTACCTTGACAATTAAATATGCCTGTGCTGGATGTGTTGACTTGCATACACATCCCAATAGGAAGCTGGACAAACCATCCCCAGAACCAGACCTGCACGGTACTTAGATGCTCTGAAGCCAAAGCTAGGCAGTTACAAGGAAAGAGAATGAGCCACCAGTGCTTTCAAATTATATATGAGCTGAGTTGCACAGGGGTCAGGTGAATATAAAATTTCAGTGATTTTTGCCTCTACCCACCCTCTCAGCCTACTTGCTAACCTAGAGGCAGAACAGCAAAGAAGAACAGAAGGAGTTTGTTCTGACCTTCTTTGTTTCCAGTCCCTCTGATACCTCTCAGAGCTCAGATTTTCACCTATTTCTCTCTTGCAGCATAAAGTGAACTAGCAGGAAAAACACTGTGGAGAGCCCTCTGAACCAACTGCAGACTGTTTCAGAGACTGATAGAGCTGGAGTCCAGTCAGAGCTCCTGAGTCAAGAAACACCTTTGGTCTGGCATGAGATTGAGCATTCATTAGAGTTGCATAGGGGGACAAAATGAGCACACACTTTACAGAAAGTCATCACAATGGTTAAACCTATTTTGATTAGAATATCACTTCTAGGGCAGCCTGTATGCATGACTGCAGTGGGTTTTACTAGGTAGACAGCTGAAAAAATGTGTTATTCCATTAGGATCATACAGTGAAAGAAAAAGGAGCACAATAAGAGCCAGAACTCCGGACAAAATGAGTGGCCCAACTTCATAAACATTTCCTTCCAAATTAACAAAAAGGTATTTCCTCATAGAAAGAGACCAGTGCTATAAATCTGAAAATCTCCCTCAGACAAGATAGGATTTGGCTACATCAAATTGTGACTTGTTTTTTATTTAAGAAAGTTCAGAGTTGGATCCCACCCTCAATGCCATAACTAAGCTCTGCACGCACTGCCCTGGCTGCAGGAATAGCATCACGAGTGAAATGGAAGTCCCCCTTCCCCAAGGACAAAACCAAGTGAAAGAAGGCACCACCACCCCAGGGCTGCCCTTACCTGAAGTGTGTCTTGCGTTGCCATCTGAGTGCTTTGTTAAGTCAACAGTTCTGTCTATTTGAAACAACTTCAGATCATCTTCATCTAAAGCGATATCTCCCCAAAAGGCAGCTGGAGAGAAACAAAGTGCAGTTAGTTTAGTTATTATTTTGGAAGGAAGGTACAGTTCCCATTTGGATTGTATCACACCTAAAAGGCAATGACTTCATGGACCAGAAAAAGGTCAAAGGCTGCTGCAGTTCTAAAAGTACAAACAGTAGACATCCGTGGAGGCCAAGTGACAGCACTTACATTAAGTCACAGCACAGATTCCCCAAAATGAGATGATTATCTGGGATTCCTTGTGACACTCATTCATATAGATGTGACTCTCAATGAGGTGGTGTTCACTCCTCATTAAAGCCTGCATGAGGCAACCACCAGCATTGCCCTATTTCCTATGAAGGAACTAGTTAACTCACACCTCGGATCCTTACTGAGATGTTGCACTGCATCATCCCCAGGTGAACAACGTTGTAAGACTGGAGGACAGCAGTGAAGCACTGTAGCTCAGCAGTGAATATCTAAAGGCTGCAGGCTTCAGGACCTTGCACACCCAGACACACTGCACTGGTCCCAATCCAGCCTGAGAGTCAGTCTACCATTTCCACTTCACTAGAGAAACACCAGTTATTTGTCCCCTTGTGGATCAGTTCCCTAGATTTAAGTCTGAAGAGTTTTCAATTTTGTAAAAATCTTCGAATTTCAGTCAGAAGTCAGCAAAATAAGGTAAACAAATGGATCACTTGACATTCACAGCTCAGAGAAACAGACCAGAAATTATTTGAGTGGAAAAAATTATACCCCTGGAGTATCTTGGCTGAGTTGATGCTACACACTGTATAGGCACCATTTTGAGAATTTGAACAAAATAAACACAGGCAATGAGGCAGTTGACCAAGCCTAGCAGATCTTTCAGAGATAAATAGGTTACAAACAGAGCTCTTAAAACTCATACAAGAAGCCTATATAGGCTGATGAAAAATAAGAAAAAAGAGCAGATTAATTAATGATACAGTTGAAGAGAACTCGGTCAGACAGACAAGGAACAATGCTAACGCACTGTCTGCAACAATGATCAGATTTGATGAAATTTCTTTTTACTTCTCTTGTTAAGTCAACATTTACATTACTTGAGGGGAAGAGACATCGCATTGCTACACTAGGAACATAACTGATCAAAGCACGTTAGGCCTGAGAAACCAGTGTGTTTTACTGATCATCTCACTTTTACTGGCAAGACCAAACAGAATACGGACCTTTGCCTGAATATCAGAAACTTGCAATCAGATCTGTGGCAGTTGAATTAAGAAAGGTTAACTCAGGGTTTTCTCTGACACAACATGGTACTGGTTCTGATGCAGCACTTGATTCTTCTATTCTGCATCTCAGCCCCTCAGTCAGCATTTGCCAATCTCACTGGTCTGGGATGTGGGCATGGAAAGAAATCTTTGCTTGCTACTGCCTGATACAAGCAGCGGAGCCCTGGCATGTGCAGAGGGTGACTCTACTGCTTCTCCCTTTCCCGGGGACAAAGCTGTCTCCTCCGTTTTCCTGGCCATGGCAGTCTCAAGAGAGGCTGGCTCCAGCTTTTTGACTAGGTCTCCTTAAAATTGCTACCAAAACCCAGTTCCAGAAGAGGACATAGTTAATGCACACAAATCTATATACAGACTAACATCAATAATAACGAGGGTAGACCCTCCATTTGCTACACAAATACAGAACTCAGGCTCTCCCCAACTTCTGGGCAATCCAAGTCATCACTCAGAACAGAGAAGAACACAAAACAGTGTCAGATCCCCGCCAGTTAACAAGTCTACCAGTACAGCAAAACATCCCAAGCTGATTGGAATGAAAGTGGAAATAGAAGAAAGCAGTGACATAGGTTCCCGTGAACTGCAATTTGAGGAGGAGACATTTTATCCATCCACAGAAATTACCTGCCCAGAACAACGTGGCAGTCAAGAGGCAGAGATGCAAATGGCATCACATGCCATCCAGTTACTCCCTAGACACATTTGGCAAGTCATTACTGTACTGGCCACCTGCCACCAGCATTCTCTACCTTCTTGTAAAACTTACTGTCCCAACTAAGTGCCATCACCCTGGGCTTTTGGTGGCTCTTTTCCACTAGTACCACACAGTCTGCTTGCCCATGTCAAAACACAGCTTTCAGGGCAAGCCTGCAGCATGGATTTACACCAACGGAATTGTTACGTTTTCCTTCCCAATGGAAGGCAGCAGTTTTCTCCCAGTTCTAGCAAAGGGATCTCTTTCTGTTACAAAGTCATATATCATCCTGAAAGATAGCCCACTACAAAAGCAGAATTTCCCTAGCATTTACTTCTAGCTCTCTGCAGTCCCAGCATGCTCCAGGGGAATCATGATTTATCACAGTCCCCAAACAGCTGAACAATTTTCCTTGCTGGAAGTCCCGGCTGAGAATGCTACACTGCAACTTCTCCTGTGCTGTCAAAGGCCCCTTCCTAAAGACATGCAAGCCTGAAAGCCTGCCTCCATCCAGAGGGAGCTGTCCCACAGGAAAGCCCAAGTACTTTATTTTAAAGGGTCACAAGTTCAGAGACTGCTGGCAAATGAAGCATCTCAAACCATCCCCTCTGGTTTCTTTTACTAAGTTCTCCTTTTTAATTTAATGTGGGAGGATTTCCAAAAAAAAAAAAATAAGAAAAAGAAAAAAGAAAAAGAAAGAAACAAACAAAAAATATAAATCTCCAAACAGCAGACTAACAAGCTTGGAAACCAGAGTTTCTCTTGGCAGAACTCTGTAGTGTACACCCAGGTGCAAACTCTTAACACACAGTGCAACAGCATGCCAGCTTTTCTTTGAGAAAACGCATTAATCGCTCTGGATAGTAAGAACAGAGCAGCTCTTATTGAGCTTGATGGAGCCAATAGGAGAGACCTCGCTTCTCTGCTGGACTGGTAACCTGCACCAACCACCTGAAAGCTGAGCCTCACCATCCCCCAGCATATGCAACCAGACAGCACTTGTCTGCTGGGCAAAGGGGAAGGATGACAGTGTTTAACAAACAAATTCAGCACCAAAATAAAAAAAGCAGCCTGGCAAGCTGTCTGCATTCTCAGCACATTTCTCCCAGGGGAAAACAGTCCACATGCTGACATCTGAATTGTGTGCTGAGCACAGAAGTGCCATGACACCAGCAAAGTATGGCAGGTGGCATTGGGAAGGAGAACGCTTCCTTCTGGGCAGAGGACAGGCTCAGTAGTTTTTCCAGGTGCTTCCCCCACAAACAGAGCCTAAAACCATCAATGTCTTCACAGTCCTCAACTTCCACAGTAACATTTTAGGGAGTCCTCAGCAGTGTGACAGCACAAAGTGTCTTCTTTCTAAAAACTTCACCACTCTTCCTTGTGAATCACCACCTCCAACTTGCCTTTTCCCCCCTAACACTGCCCTTCTATTCCTCACTTGCATTTTCCTCTTTCCCTGGTTCTGAGTAGCACAATCTTATCTCAGGGGAGAATAATAATTTTGCTGTCTCTCATGAGAATTCAATTCAGAAGTGTTCGCAACTGTTTAAAAACTTTCATTTTCCATGAAAAGTGTGTTTCGTTTAGGTTTTCTAAGAAGAATCTTGTACTTTCTGGGTTTTTTTCTCTCCTTCATTGACACATAAGGAAAAGATAAACCATCAAAAGAAGCTTATGGCATTCAGACAGAAAACTAAATAATATTGTTCCTAAAAATACATCTCAACCCAAAATGTACTGCTGCAATTTGTTAAAGCCAAGCTTACCTGTAACATCTCAAGATAAAGTCCTGGGGATGGGTATCCTTCAGCCTCACCACAGTCAGCTACAAGCTTTTACAAGAACATGAGCCACTTGAGCTGCCAGAAGAAAAATATAACTCCATACTTGAAAAATATCACCCAATGTCTGTGTTTGAACTGATTTTCAGCCACCAAGCTGGAGCATACCTTTCATCCTTCTGCCTGCCACAAACTCTGGCCAGGGAGCCCCTATTCCAGCATCCGTACAGGCCATAGTTTAAGCCTGATGACAGGGATCAGCAAAGCAGTCACTCTCTGCATGCTGTGGAAGACCACTGCAATTTTTCCTCTAGAATTGATCAGAACCAGCTGAGACAGAGATGGACAGAAAGAGGGACTTTGGAAACATTTATATCCTGCCTGCCAGGAAAGCAGCCTCCATCCCACTCCACCTCAAATATAGACTCATCATCTGAAGCTTTGATTAAAAATGGCAGGTTTTAAGTGCTGAATGGGATCTGAACCTCGACTGAAGACTATGTCTTCCAATTTGAGTCAAAGGGGCCCCCTTTCTATGGGGTCACACTAAGCTGTGTCTGTTACCAGCTCAAGGATCTTTGCATTTGCAGCTAGCTGGCATAGCTCACACTGACAGATTTCCTTTCAGTCCTTCTAATTGAGTTCTAACAGTTTTGCTGCTGTTTTTGAGCAGGTGTCCCAGAGGGCAATACAGGAATGGGCAGGTTAAACAAAGAGCAATGTGAGCTCACGTAGGTGCCTCATTTGTTTCATCAATACTCACAACTCAAACTCAGTTTTCACTGGCATTCCAACCCCTGTGCGTAGATAATAGCTGGGTTCCCAAGCAGAGGTACCTCATGACTCGTGCCAGTACAAAATACACAAGGAAGAAGTGCTTGCACAATTAACTTTGACATCTCCAATTCTGTGAGCATCACAGACTGATACAGCCTGCCGGTCACAGACTCAGCTGTGTCACCCAAGTGATGAGCCACACCCTCTGTTTGTGCCTCAGTGCAAACATAGGATGTTCTCTGTACCCATCCATGAGATCAGTCACATGTGCATTTCTAAGGCCCAATCTCTATCCCCACCCAGATCTCTGCTGTCCATCATGTTCACTATGGAAAGGTCCTATGGCACCAATTAGTTCCTTTTGTTCTAGAGCTGACTGTACCACATCCAAACAGTACAAGAGAAAAACAGTGTCCCTCCCACGTGAGCAACAGGAGCACCTGGCAAGGGGTGCTGGGCATGCACAGACACAGTAACACATCCCACCTCCTGGCAAATGGCAATAGAACTCCTCATTTTTGCACTGGCAAAAAAACCAAGCCAAGTTATTTTTGAGCATTTGCAGAATGCTTCCCAACCTGACAGGTCTGAGTGGTGGGAGATTTAATTTTCAGGGCCGGCCACGCTCACATTAGGGCTAACACTTTGCAGTCTAACAATAAGAAAATAAATCAACAGATCAAAGCACGTTCCTGGCACCTCCATATTTCTTTCCTAGCAGGAAGACAGGTCTGTTGCTGAACCTCCTGCTGGCACAGGAACCAATAGAACAATATTCTGAAGCATGCTGAGATTTATACCTTAAAGAAAAAACTCAAAACATTCCTCAGGGCAAAGTAACAGCAGTGTCAGAGGAAAAAGCAAAGCCTCAAAATAACGCAGAAACCAGTGAAAGGAGAGAAAAATCCCAGACCAGAAATCTGGAAATAGGGCCAGATCATGAGCATCAAACACTCAAGACAAAGGAAGATAGGAAACAAGCAACTAGTAAACAAAAAGCACCAAAACTGCCACATTCAGCCATTGTGTTTTCATCCAGATCAGTTTGTTTCTCCTCAGTAGGAATGATCAGGAGTTTCCACCTTTGGGGATAAGCTGCTGTGGAGGCTCTGGTGGTAACTGGCTCCACTCAGAAAGGGTATTTGGAGTTAGAGCTGGTGCCTGGCATCAGTGGGGTTTCCTGGCAATAGGGACTCGGTGATTCTATCTTCAGTGGGAAGTTCCCCTGTCCAGGGAGCACACTTTGTTTCAGAAATTACTCTCAGTTTGTGTAGGAATGTCTATGAACATGGTCTGCTTCTAAATGGCAACAACTATTTCAAAACCATCAAAATCTCCTGGGAATCAGAGTCCAAATCCCTATTCAGATTTCTGCAGAAACCTAAACTGCCTAAATTATCATGTGTAGTGCTCCCAAAGCACCCTCTCTTGGGAAGTGATCTGCAGGACACCCAGTTAGGTCAAAAATCCTGATTCTTATGCAATGGATTTCCTATCCTGGAAGGTGACAATGCAGGAACAAAGAAATACTTTGGTCTTGAGTCTGTTCAAAACTGCAGACATACATGTGAGCCTACACAATGCCCAGCTTTGCTGTCTCTGGACTGAATACCCTGTTATTTTAACCAGGAAGCGAGCAATAGAGCTTGCCAGAATCAGGTTAGGAGAAAGGTATTTTCATTTTAAAATTCACAGCTCTCTGGCTGCTGGCTACTTCCTCACTCAAGGTCTTCATTTTTTCCACTTCAGTATGGTAGTCACGCCAATCCAATAATCTACGAAGCCATTCCCGGTAAAATGAGCAGTGCAGGGGGACATATGTGAACACACAGAGCCGGAAAGCCATGCCAGGCAGCTGGAAATCCATGTCCGAGGCAGCTGGAAATCCATGTCCGAGGCAGCTGGAAATCCATGCCACAAGCAGCAAAGCAGCTCCCTCTACGGGCCCTGAAATGGTTAAACACCTGCACCTTCATCAGAGAGCGCTGTCCGGGGACGGGGGTCTGCTGCCCAGTACCCGAGAGCGCCCTCCGGGTTTAAGGAAGCTGCTCCCCTCTAATGTGGGGGGGCAGACCCCGAGCAACTGGCTTAACCCTTCACGTCTCCATAGGAAGTAAAACAAGCTGTGGGAGCTTCATAACACTCTGTTTTCTGCTCTAGGTGATGATGCAAGTTCTATGGCAATGCTGACATGAGATAGGGATCTGGCTGTGCATCTCTGAATTTTCCTCCCTGAAAGCTGTACACTGTCTGCAGAGTGCCTCTTGGCCACATTTTTCGTGTAGGCAGGAAGCAGACGTTAGGGAGAAGCTTTTGTGGACTCACAAACACATGCAGTTTGAGCTCTGCCCCCCACACAGACAGACAAACATCCTCAAAGCTACCCCAAAAGCAGGTAAATTCACTTGGAGACCTCGCTCCCTTTCAAGCAAAACCAGGCTCAGCAACTCACTTGGCTTTCCTGATCAGGCAGCTCTGGCCCTCTCCTGCTACCTGATGGACACAGGTATCCTTCCTGGATTCTGTCCATACCACCACGGCCATGGTTCTCCAACAGCTTTAGCCACCCCCTGCTTCATTTATTTTGGTTAAATGAAGGCAGCAGAGACAAGAGACCCAAGAACCAGCTGTCTCCATCCCCTGCCAACACCTGCACCCCACAGTGCATACAGCTTCCAACCTTACTAGAAGTGGGAACCAGGAAACAAAACTATATTCAGATTAAAGGATTTTGTGGTCTGATCCTAAATGATAAGACCCATAAATAGCACAGTGGCCCTATTTGACAGAGGAAGCTCTTTCTCCAAGTGCCTATGAAGCAGCCCTTGTTAGCTCAACCTGCAAGGCATCAATGCTGTCTTGGGAATCCAGCATTGCTTCAGCCGCCCTTTAAGAGCAGGAGATGGCAAGGTTCTGGGTAATGAAATCCAAGAATGCTTTTGTCAATTAATTATGGAGAAAGCTGAACTACACAAGCCCCATCTCATCCCCTTCATCATTTTTGCTGCTCAATATAACTTTAATTAATCTTTCCTTTGGCAATTTGAAGGAAGGGTGAGCATGCTGCAAACACCCACTGAGTATTAAATTGATTTTCTGTTTTATAGTCCTTTTTCCCTCCCCATTGGCCAAGCTGTGATTTGTGCCCCTTCCCTTGGAGGCATTTTTTCCATGCTAATATAATCCAAAGCCCCAAGCAACAATAGCATCCAGAAAAGTAACACTTTGCACAGTCCATCGCTTCAGCGCAGCTGCTGTCAGCACAGAGAAGATTCTCTCTTGTCCCCTTTTCCCCCCACAAAAATTCAAAGCAATCGCCTCATTTCCATATCTTCATCATTTTTGCCTAAAAAACTGACCTGTTTTTGTCCTAAGTAACCAACACATCAGGTCCCTCTGGTTTCCTGCCTGCTATTTGTAGCAGTGCATCTCAATTATCAAAGCACTAATGGAAAGCCTGTTCTGCTGGTAAACACGACCTAGCTGAGGTACCTGGCTGAGGCTGGTTTGGATACTGCAGGTATCTGGACCTAAAACCAGAAGGTAAGAAAAGAGCTCAGCTGAGGTCCCTAATAACTTCTACTCTCAGCAGGAGACAGCATCCCATCTTGGCCTTGTGGGGCTGAAAGCAGGATCTTTAGCAGCAAGCACAGCCCAGCACACGGAAAATGAAGTGCAGCCCAGCTGTGCAGGAATGGAACAAACTTTTTTCATGGGACCTTCTCCTTTGCCTTGTAGGGACCCCAGGCCCTGACTATCACCAGTCAACCTTTTAAGAATGAGAACAGTTAGGGATCACCTTCTTACCCAGCATCACCTCAAGGACAGGCACGAAAACTGGCTGTCAGCAGTTTCTGTCTCAGGAATTCAGGCTCTTGTTCATCACTTCTGGTTTTGGTACCATGAGTTAGGAGACCTTGACCTAAAATATTCCATGTCCCTTAGCAGCTGTCTCACAAGACTTTCTGAGCCTTATGGCCACAGTTCCAGTCTTCTGGGAGGAGACATTCAGGTCAGACCTTTTCCTTGGATAATTCCCATACCATGGGACTTGCTCTGGATTTATTTTTCAAAAATAAGATGAGAAACATAACCTTAGAGCTATGTTAGAAGAAAATTTAAGACTAAAACTCCTCTAATTTCATGTGGAACACTTCAGTGGCTAAGCACTGTCCCCCCACTGAGCACATTTCATTTCAAATTGAATCATTTAGGGAGGGATGTTTTTCCTTCAGGTGGCCAGACACACACAGGTGTCAAAACCTCACTGTTCTCACCCCAAGCACTGCAACAGGGGAATGAGTGAGCCCAAACAGGCAAAAAATTCCCTGCCACCTGCCCACCCACAGAAGAAATTGGCTCATGGCAAAAATGAACAGAAGCGGAGCCATGAACTGAGCTGCGTCCTCAGAAAAGGAAGATGGTAAAGCAGGCCTGATTGGACCAAACTTTAAGGCAGGCTGACAATTTAAAACCACATGGTCCTGGATGAAAGGAAGCAGTTCATGATAGATCACATCTATTCAAGGGCCAGACAAGGAAAGCAAACATAGGCTCATTTTACTCATTGTTCTTTATCCATCAACACCAGGAGAAGAGTGTTGCAGCACCGTTGGAATAGAAAAAAGAAACGGACAGCAGGCAGGAAAGAAATGGGAGCTATTTATGGAGGATAGCTAATTTGAGCTGTTTACAGACTTTCCCTCTGAAAGCTCGGGGATGGGAGGGCGGGCAGGGAGGTGGTTTCAGCCATTAAAAATACAACGTGAGAATCCATTAATTTTCCATAGAAACAATGTCGTCACAGAAGCGAGACAAATCCGATCAGTCATGCAAATGTGCTGATGTTAAATTCTCAGGCCTGGGTGGGGAATTTGGGTTGCCAAAAACACCACAATGAAGAGATCAGAATGAGATTAGAAGCCAGAATGGCTGCAGCACTGACGGCATGGTGGGGGCACGGGATGTAACCAAAGGCACCCCAGATTACAGCAGAGTTCATGCCTTAAACTAGGCACAGGTGTCCCAGCAAAAAAGACAAGAAAAAGTCATCCTTGAATGAGATCCCAGGAGCTAGGCAAATTCCATATTCCTGCTCTGCAAACCAGAAAGGACCATAGCTCACTCCAGGGAATGAAGGTCTCAGCAACTCACAGGACTGGGGCCCTCAGAAGCTGCAAAGCCACAGCATCAATAAAAAGCAAGAGGTGATAGCAGAGGAAATGGGTAAGCATAACACAGCAAAGCACCAGGCAATTCCAGTTTTGGAGAGAACTGTCCCAAGTTGGCATCAGCACTATCCCAGGCACAGGCTGAGCTGTGATGAAGTCTTAAACATAACATTTATGTTGTGTTAATAAGGGGCAAAATAATAATAATAAAAAAAGTGTATTTCCCCCACAATAAAACAAAGAAAAAAAACCCTAAATGAACAACAAAAGACAAAACAAAAAGAGACCAGCAGACTTTATCTCCTTTCTTCACTCTTCTCTATAAAAATCAAACTTTACAAACACTCCCTGGAAGGAGATACTACACATGAAAAATTACAGCGGCACTCTCAGCAGGAGGAGTGGAAATCGCTCACCCTGGCAGGGAATGCAACCCTTCCTTGCTGTCCAGCACCATCCTGGACTGGCCTCACCACAAATATTTAGAGGTTAAAAATAACCTTGCAAAATGAGTGTTCTACCCCCTGTAATACATTACTAGAGTAACATCTGGGACAAGGATGCTTCCCAGAGAGTCTCATCACCAGTAAAAACAGTCTAAAGAAGCATACAAATTAAAACAAACAATAGGTCAAAACACATCACAAGAGATGTTCCACTCAGGTTCATCCATCAGTCAAAGTATCAGTATTTGTCACCACAAACAGCTATTTGGTTCACCTGTTCATTTTGAAAATGCATTGGTTTTACATTTTAAACCTCTGGTGCTACAGCCATGGCAATCCCCTCCACACAAGGCCTTTTCATGCTTATCAGGAGGCTGCTGGGGAAGAGCTCAGCCCACCAGTGTCTGAGAAGAGGCACTCACACCACACTATGCACCTCAGGGAAACCCCCTGTACCACCACCTTGCCCAGAAACAGGTGTTTACCAAGCAATTCACCTTGGTCACTGAAACCTGCCCTCTGACATCATGTGATTCAAAGAGGTGGCTTCCCCAGAAGGGGACAATCCTGCTGGAGTCAGTGGTCCCCACATGGGTACTGTGCTGCTAACACAGCCCACAGCATGAAAGGACTGTGCTGAAAGGACTCTTGGTTCAGAGAGACACCTGGTTCTAGAACCCCTAAAACGCCACATGCCCCTCTGGTCATTCCCTGTCTGTTTAAAACCCCTACAAGAAACCTGAAAAAAAAAATGTTGATTGCCTCATAATTTATACAGAGTAAACAGGATCTCATGCACCCCTTCTGTGGCTCATAAGGTTCACCAGCAGCCTGTTCAAATGCCTCTCTGGAATTGCACCAGCAATAGACTGTGTAGATACACAGCAGAGGATGGAGCCAGCCTGCTCCAGCAGGCACTCCTCTAGTCTGCTTTGCAATGGCGAGCGCTGCAAATCTGGCAGCGGCACACCCCTCTATAAACACTGCACTGGGCAGACATCCCTGTGCAGCACACAGAATCACAGTGCTGCCCTCACAGGAGAGGTCTGCATCCTGCCATGGCTTTCCTTCAGATGCTTCTTTCTGGTGTCCCAAGATATTTATTGGTTCCTCCCCCTTTTCTGAGTATCACTGCCATAAACACTCTGTTCTTGTATTTCAGTGTTATTGTTCCACATCAGTTAAACTCAGTCACCAAACATCTACAGCAACAATCACTGATTTCTCAGTGACTCCCACCCTGGTCTATCCCATCACAGTTGGTATGCATAAAGTCAAAGCTCTCAATGTTCAAGGGCATTTTTATTGTCACAGCCACACACACCACAGTGAGCATCTAGGACTGTGCAGCAACACACTCCTCCCAGTGTACAGAGCTCCACATGGCTTCAGAGGCTGTTGTAGCTCCAGTTACAGAAGCATCAGTTTTGGGTGCAATTTCTCACCATACAAAATTGCTCTCGAGATTCACACCCAAAAGTCACAGCAGTCACAGTTTTCTGTGTTCTTCAACAAGATCTCATTACACTCTATACTAAGATTGCTCAGAAAGGTGTAGAATTGTGCTGTGATCAGACCTCAGAGTTTTAAACTAGGCTGTTGATAGACCAGCATATAAGTGAAAGATGCTAGCAAGGAAATCATGCACCTTGTCTTCTTTTGACACAACTGATCCTGCACCAGCTGTGAGCAGCCACAAAAGCAGTGAAAGGTTATGTGTCATTACCTCCCTTCATATTATTTATGCAGTAGGTACCCATGAGAAGCTGGTCTTTACTGACACATTCTTTAACATGCTAGCTCTGTTTCCCTTCAAGCACTTAACTACATCTGGGTGAGGACACGTTCTCACTTCCCAAGTGAGCCAGCTGCACCCTTCACTCGCTCGAACATCAACGATAAAAGCCTGCTCAAGAACATGCATCTGTTTCACGCATGGCTCATATGGCTAATTTAAACAGTTTCCATATGTTGCCAAAGAGCTGTGACCAAATGCCACTTGCAAATAAATGAGAAGATTGTCTGGCTTCCACAGAGAAAAGTTTCATCTTGGAGCAACAGCTCCTTTGTTCCCAGGTCTGCCTGGGCTTCCCCAGCCCTTTCACAGTCAGGTGCTGCTGACCGGTCAAAACACTGCCTCCTCCTGGGATCATGGCACTGCAGCAACACATTTCACAGATCAGGGCAGGCAGACTTCGGAGAAGACCTGTAATGAACACCTCAACATGTGGAAATCATAGAATCAGAAGGGTTTGGGTTGGAAAGAACCTTTGAAGGTCTAGTTCTAACCTCCTGCAATGAACAGGGACACTTTTAACTAGATCTGGTTGCTCCAACCTGAGCTTGAGTGCTTTCAGGGATGGGGCAGCTGCCACCTCTCTGAGCAACCTGTTCCAGTGTTTCATTAACCTCTACCAGGGTAACCACTTCCTGCTTCTTGTTCTAGAAGTTATTCATAGAACAGCCATGTTTTTTGCTCAGTCCTTATCCAGACATTTCCATTGGGCATCAGGCTCTAACTGCTGGAATTGCTCAAGCATAAATGAAGCTCTGTGGTTCCATATAAGCTATAATTTCATGTTTCCACATGTTGCTGTGACACCAGAAGCTACCATTTCACTTCTAAAGTACACACAGCGGCTTTCTTCTCTATTCCAGCCTGCCAAGAGGTCACTTGCCATATCACAGCTAGACCACATGCAAACTAATGGTCTGTAGATATGTAGATGGGAGGACTGTCAGTAAGGACTTCACCCAGGGTTACTGCTCTCCAAGAGGTAGATCCAGTCAGGGAAGCATACAATAAATATCTCTATTTGGAAATGGACGGGAAGCTATTAGAAGAATTTAAAAATTCTGTGGGGAAAGCAAACGGATACCACTATTTTCCCTGTCAACAATGGCACGTTGTACTTGCACTCCAGGGAAGTGCAGTGCAGAGCCTGTGCCTACTGGAACTAGCCCCGCACAGTAAAATCCACATTGTTTCCTCAGACAGAGCTTGCTGGAGCAGGCACCAAACAGGTGCCTCAAAGAGCCATCCAAAGATATGTTTCTCAGCCTGTCCTGAAGGAGTGATTATTTTATGGTTACAGAATCCAGGATAGAGCCTCATGTCCCAGATCTCCACTATTAGACAGACCATCCATTGCTGACCAGCACCAAGGTGCTGGAGCTCCCCCTCCCTTTCTTGAGGATGGAGGGTGTCTGCTCCTTGCCACTTCGCCAGGCAGAAAGGGCAGTCAGACCAAGTGGAATTTGAGAACATCCAGCTCCACACTGCCTTGCACAAGGGGCTGTCTCCCATTGCTCAGGGTAAGGAGATCCACACTCACCAAAGCTATCCTACTCCTACATCTAGTGGCCACCTTGCAGCATCTCCTCCCTCTTTGGAGAAGTTGTTGGGGACCACAGACACAGTTAACAGAAAATATCCCTTCAAATCTGATATTGGGTGAAGCACATGAAAAATTACTCATGCAATTGATTCACATGGTTTCCGTCATTCAGAAATTCCTACGCGTAAGGGGGAGACGTGGGATTTGCACATAACCGACTCAGACAGCTGCAGATTTCCATAGGCACTAAATGTCTGCAGGCAGAAGCCACTCCTCATGTAATCCCATTAAACAGCTGGAATGAATGAAAATGCTGTGCAATTCAGCATACTAACAGCAGCCACCCCTGCTTCCTCCACCATTAGCTCAGGGTCCTCTCCAGTTCAGCCTCTTCCCATGGGTCCAAATTACAGGAGTTATTTCATGCCCTAAACTTTGCAGGAAGCCTGTGAGCCTACAGTAAGGGAAGACTGGTGTCAGAAAGCTTTCGGAACATATCCAGGCTCTCCATCACAGTCCTCTTCACTTTTGGGATATCACTGCAGAACATACAAGTGTTCTCAAGAAGAGAAATCAGTACACTGGAGATTGGGAATAGAACTAAAATCAACACACCACCATCTCCAAAGGCAAGATGGTGGAACTCATACAAAATATAATTGCTCATAGATTGCGGGTCCAAACTGGAATCAAAGGCTCTGGAATCAGGAGGATCTCGGGTAGAAGCTGTTTGCCTTTTAGAGGCCTTTCATGGCACTTAGCACGGTATCACACTACAGCAGATGTGAAGAGCCAGCATAGAAATATAGTGTTCAGCAATTTGAAGGAGGCATCATTAATCCTTCACCTCCCAGAGAAGGCCAGAGCAGAGCTCTGCTCCCTCAGCATCCAGCAGAAGATGATATTCAATAAGGCTTATGCTTCAAGCATATGCAAATATCATCTACCTTTCACACCGCCGTTAACTGCAAACTCATCCTGAGTGCTTTCCAGACAGATTTAATTGTCAATACATGAAATCTCCTACAACTTCATGGAAACTGTAGGGTCTCTCAGGGAACATTAACTACAGCCATGACTCTCGAGACAAGCAAACAGGGTGAGGTAAGCACATGCATAACAGAAATACCATCAGCTGTAGACAGTATGCAGCTTGCAGAATTGTTAATTTACTCTCCCAGAGGTAGCTGGGTTTATCTCTTTACGTCCCATCTTCCTTTCCAACCACTTGTTCCTATGGCCTTTCCTGTGCTACCACAAGCATTCAGAGGACTGGAAAGTAAAAAACCTTTTGGTTTAAAAAGTAAAAACCAAAACCAACCAACCAAACAAAAAAAACAACCTGGAGTAAAAACTTAATCAGTTCCTCTTTGTGCTCAGTTCCTACAGCTCACTGATACTGGGTGAAGGAGGATGAGAGCGAAGACCATCTTCCTCAACAGCTGCCCAGCTTGAAATTGGAATAAAGTGGCCATGACTGCAGCATCAGTGTACACGGCTGGGTCAGAGAGCAGTTATTGGACCATCAGGCAGTGGGTGGATTTCTGCCTCAGTATGCCCACCTCTCGCTTTCCAGCTTTGTCCTGAATAAAGCATCAGTCAGAGATACTCATCTCAGGCCTTCACAAGCATTCATAAGCTAACATTGTAAATATTTAACTATATAAACATGTAAATATAAATCATAAGTGTTTCTGCTGGCCATGCCCCTCTGAAACACCTCAGCTGCACCCTGTGCATTAGCCCAGTCTTTGTCAAAGCTCCACTCCCCACATTGTGACAGCAAGTTACTTGGCACTTTTGCAAGTGATCCATATGCTCCTATGCCAAACACCCAGTAAAGCACAAGGCTAGTAAGGGTCTTTTTTCATCCTTGCTCTGTGTGTACCTCCGTGGCTCTGCCAGAGTAGAGAAAGGATCTCTGTCCAAATCAGTGCCCTCCACCCCACTGCTGAATCTACTCCTGAAGCAATATCATGCAACTATCACAACACATAAGCAGGGTACGGCTGGAGGTATAATAGCAAACTTCAATTTTGGCATTTTTCAGCTTTAATAAAATATCATTACACAGACAAGTTCTTCCCCTGACAAGCTGTTTGTGCCCTCTGGATAGCAAAGTCTTGTGTCAGGAGTGTGCCTTTCTTTGAAGGGGGAGGTTGTAGCTTGACAAAAGCAGAGAGCAAAGGCAAGAGGGACCAGAGCTGCTGTGAGGCAGTTGCCAGGATTTAGCAGTGCCAGTACAGTCTCCAGGCTAGCCTTGCTCTGAGACAATGAATCCCTTTTTTGGCTCAGGCTCCGAAAACATTTTCCAGCCACAGGCAGACTAGTCAGGGAAAATTCCAACCCAAAAAACTGCAAAACAGAATCTAATTCCTGTCCCATAGCTTTAAGCTAGGCCTTGTCACAACCCTGAGCATCAGCAGCAGGCAGGGTCACCAGTCCTGCTGGAAGAAAAAGGAAGGCACCAAAATAGAAAGTGGCTCATTTACTGCAGGACACTTGTCCTGGGTTAGAAAGAAGAGGTGGTGCTCAGGTGTTTATTTCAGTGGCTGCTGGTTTTCAATCCCTCCTGCTCCTCCAGAAGATGCCATGGACAAGGGATTAGCTCAGCAGGAGAGCCTAGGAAGCAGTAGCAAGCCCCTTTTTCCTTGCCACCATGAGCACAAAGGATGAGGACTGAGATTTGCCCCTGGCTCACCCTCTCAGAGCCAGCTCTTTCCAGAAGGGCTGTCCCCATCAAAAAACATTTCCATCTATTCAGCTATTGTAACAACCTAGCAGCAGCAGATCTACTCCCCCTTCCGTCAGTCATTCCTCTGTAGCCACATCAACACCCATCAAATGCCAGTGTTCCCCTGCATGGTACACATCTCACACAAGATTACAAACCACTATAAAGCAGCACGGCCTAACATGAAGGTTTCAGGCTGTTCTCTTCTTATTCCCCTCTAGATTTTGTACAGACCTGCAATACTGTGGGGAGCAAACCTTCACGTACCTAGGTGCAAGAGAGCACGGAGCTCCCTCCCCATCAGACACTGAAAAGCTGAAAGTAGGCAAATTCACTGGTAAGAGAGGGTACTACCATGGTCTAGCAGCCTGAGGACCAACCAAACAGTAATATTCAAGGTAGCTCAGAAAACATGATTCAGTTTGCAACATACCACATTCCTCAAACAAAGCAACTAACGTTCTGGTTAGGCAGGATAAGCTCACAGTGTTCTTTAACATCAAAAATGTCCCTACTGCAGGACATGGCATAACTGTCACACAGGAACTGGGTGTCATTGGATGGGGCACCATTATTTCCATGGCTGGTGATGGCTTCACGTGCCTAGCTTTGATTCCTTACCAGGTCTGACTGCACAGGAAAGGTTACAAGTGTGGTACAACGGGTGAGAGAGCAAGGGAAAGCGGGAACACATCAGTGTATTTCTTGGGGCTTGTTGCTAATACAACCTTTTACACCCACAGGCCTGATGCTGAAAATTTACTGTGACTCACGTGAAACCTCATCTGCTCCACTAGTCCTACACAGAGGACAAGCAGCTGTTGGGAAAGTTTGGGGAAGAAAACCCAAGGAACTTCAAAGATCTGAAAGAATAAATAAACCCCAGAATATTCCCCTGAAGAGGGAAACCAATGTACTACACTAAATACACATGCTTCTGCCATCAGCAGGGAATACTGAGTATGAGCTACCCAAAAGACTTGCACTGCCACTTCAGGTGCCAACAGAATGAGGACAGGTTGCGAACTTTCACAAGCTAAGAAGTGCCCCTATCCATTGTTCTGTAAAACTGCTCTTCCTGGGTCATCCCTAGCTCCTAAAGCAGAATCCCAAACTAGCTGAAAGACAGTTATAAGCTTGTATGATCTGCTGCAGTGTGCTGTAGAGAAGCACTAAGCCGTTCCCACAAGGTGTGGAGCATGGTTGCCTGCTACTGCCCTCAATGTTTCCCCTCCTTCTCCACATTCAGTGCGATCTCAGACTTCTTAAAGAAAGTAATTTTCCTTCAACAGCAAAGGAGGATCATTTTCTGCAATTAAAAACAGCTGAGTTCCTCTGAATTTCCCCAACACAGGAGCCAACTTGTGGGAAGCTTTGGTGTAAAAGGAAACAAGAACGGAAGCAGATAGGCAACACTAACTAAACCTCTGAGACACCAGATGCTCTGACTCCTTTATAGGTGAGTAATAAAAGAGTTCAGGGATGCCACAGTTAAGCTCTGGCACTTCTTATTCCAGCAGGCTACGGATGCTAAAAGCTTACACGGGCTCAAAATGAAAGCAGATGGAAGACAAAGCTATCCAATACTATTAAACACAATGAGCCATCTCTGGACAGGGAGTGTGGAGTCCACGGCAGTCAGGGAGACTTTCTGGATGTACCATTCTGTCCTGCCCTGCTTTTCTTACATCTCCTTTGGCACTTACTGCTGCCCCAATGAAAACAGGTTACAGAGTTTATTTTGAGGCAGATCAGTCATTCTTACGTATTAACAGAACATTTCTAAGGGATCATTTTAGCTTTAGCAAAGCTCCAAATATAAAAGAACAGATTAATAAAAGGCCTTTAGAAAGTATTTTCCAAGTGCTTATCCGTGCCTTTTGGCTCCCAACTAACTTCAAAATTCTGGTCTGAATTGTCTTGGTGAAAAAGGGTAATTTTTATAGAGGGTCTTCAGCAGAACGGCAGGATGTAATTATCTCTCTGGATGATACTTCTCTTAGAGAGAAGTCACAGTAAAACATGCTGTATGGTGGACACTAAATGACAGGGCAAATTTTGTAAGCAGGAAAGAACACCGTGGTTACCAGCTGGGAAACTACTGAAGATACAGAGAAACAGACCAGTCTTCACGGTTGGAAAACCCCAATTCCCACCACTTACAGTTTTATTCTAGTCCAGCTCAGAGAGCACTAACAGGCTGAATAATTTCTGCTTGCCCCAGAGCGCCACAAATGGTTTCAAGAGTGGAAAGGTGTTCAAGGCAAAGACCTTGCTTTGAGGGTCCAACTTTCAGGCAGCAAGAGAGGGAAAGGGAAAATGCAAGGCTGAAATCAGCTCAGACACATTCAGCTGGGCCAAAGCCTCCAGCAGTGGGATTTATCCAGAGCTTAAAGCATTTCTCTGGGACTCTTTGTCACAGGAGTGTAGGTACAAACAAACGGTAGCTGGGACAAAGGGAGGCAACACACATTTTATTAGTAAAAAGTTAATCGGCTTAAAGTGTGCAACTAAATAAGCAAAGCTTACATTAAAGTGACCCACCAAGAAAAGATGCCATGGAAATAAAGTTATAGGAAATACAATATAGTCTCTATGTTCTTTTGTAATCCATCACGATAAATATTCATGATTCTGGGTTAATGGGGTATGCAGCTCTCAGCCACCACAATAGTTTTTTTATTCTCAAGACCATGAACTTTGGAACCATGAACCTGAATTTCAGGACTCTGTATTCATGCATGTTAGCAAAATTCAGGGCAAGGCAGGGGGATGGAGGCAAGGCAGGAGAGTTTGCAGCAGTTTTTGACAATGAGTAACAAGAGCCCCAGGATGCAGAGAACTTCCTGTGTATCTGTCACCCTCTGCCCCTACACCAGCAAAACAAGGAGAGAGAAGCACAGCCCTGTCCCTCACTTCCAGTCCATTCAGGACATGGCTCATTCCAGAGTCTCCCTCTTCAGAAGACAATGGCATGCTCAGACCAGCCCTTGAGGAAGCAGAAGCTGCTGGCACAACACAGCAGCGCTGCAGAGCAGAGGTCCACTCCTCACACAGGAAGGAAGACCTGCATGCCCCTGGACACAGTCCTTTGAACTTTCACATCAACTGAAAGGACACTTTTGCATCCTGAAAACAGTCCTGAAGGAAGAGGTCATCAAGCTCCAGTCCTGCTTTCACCAGTCAGAACACACCATTCCAAAGTGTGTTTTAAAGAGTCCCAAGCCTCCCTAGCCAGGCCTGCCTCCAGCTGTTCCTTTGATGGTGCCACCCTCTGCTGCCGGCAACATTACCTGTTTTGCTATGAGACCTTCCAACCTCTCCACTCCAACTGGCACTAACGTGTACAGATTACAGTGCGCCTTCCAAGGTATGTTAGGAGCCTTTGAGGTTAAGGAAGGACATGCAGAAACGTAAAGAACCAACAAAAAAATCCAACCACCACAGACTCAAAGTCTTGAAAGCAATAAGAAAACAACTTTAGATGTTTGATCAAAGGCATTTTAAGACATTTTAGTTTGTTGGTTTTTTTCCTCAAAACTCTTTACACGTAACAGCAAAGACTATGATCCAGTAAGCTCTTCAGCAGATTCCTAGTGTATTCCACTCACCAAAGTATACACCCCATTTCCCAATAAAAACTTCCAACTACCTTTTTCCTCTTTCCCCACATAATATAGTGAACCATGAAAGCAAGGCTTCCAACACCCTGGCACCAGAGAGTCAGGTCCAGTTTTGCTGAAAGCTGGGAGCACAGCTCTCCATTTTGCACCACTACAGATCAGTCTGCTTGGTCTGCAAACAGAACTCATCTGCCTTCACGGACCCCTCAGGTTTAATTGCCTGTTTTAGGGAAAGCACAGCCTAAGATTTGTAAATAAATAGGATCAATTCTTCATGCACCTTTCTTTAGGACAATCTAGATGACAATCCTCACCACACAGAGCAAAGTTGATCACTGATCAGCTGAACATGAGCAGCACTAGGACCAACCAGGCAGTGCAAAGACCAGCCATGGCTTCAGAACGCACCGTCCTGTAATAATGCAAAACTCTAAGAGAAACAACAATACTCCCTTCAATTTTAAGTTTTTGATGCTTTAATTGCAACAGTTCAGCAAAGGACCAGCATAGAACATTTATACATATAGAAGAGGAATTTAGCAAGAACCATGGAAGTTGAGAAATTAACACAAAAGATTAAAAGATGAAAGTGTACTTTTGGAAAGAAAACTACTTCTCCAACTACTGAAATACCTGCCTTGAATCACAGAAAGTCTCCGTCTAAAAATCAAGTACATCAGAAAACAAGAACAGCCTTCTCAAAACCAAGGTGTCTTCCTGAGCCTGCATGTATTTAGCATTGTAATATTTGTAATATTTTATCTTTGCAAGACCTGCAATAGCACAGAGACGGCTGTCCAGACAGAGAAATACACAAATGTCCACAGTAGGAGGGGAACTGGTTGGGAAGCAAACACTTTCCCCATTCCCTGTGTGGAATTTTGCACTGAAACAGGGAACACCCCCAAGCCATCCCACTCAGATCCAAGGAGATGCCTCTTCCCCCTACACTCGCTACAACCAATCTCTATAACAACGAGCCTCTGGGACAAGCCTAAACCTGGCAGCTCCTTCCACTTCACCACAAAACCACCAGGATCCAGCCACTGCCATGACCCAGGAGGACAGAAAGAGCAGGCACATGTGATGGTTTGAGGTCTCCATTTCATGCATGCTTGCAAACCGCATCGCAAATGCATCACACCTCTGCCAAGAGATGAGGGACTGTACAATGGGCAAAGAGAGAAAAAGATGCTCTTTTCAACATCAAAACAAAAGAGGGCAGCCAGGAGGTTTTATTCCTCATGTCAACATCCTATTACCAACCAGTAGTTTGCCTTGACAACAAAGCTTTCCAAGAAAAGGCAGAGACGTGGGCACTTGAGCGATGGCCTTAGGAGAGCCCAGCTCTTTGCCAGGAAACAGGGGGAAAAAAAACCCAACCAAACCAGCATATCATGTATCACCTTCCTACTGAAGCATGACAAAGAGGAGAATATATGGCAAAAGAGGCCAACGAGAGGAAAAACAAAAATCAATAGGATCTAACAGAGCGTGACGGAAAATCACTTCCCTCATAAAAAGAGGTTACTTACCAGGTTAATGAATCTTTTCTGTTCTGTACTTAGACACCCAGGAAATGGAAGGGGTCACAGGAGCAGTGTGGGTGGGAATGAAATCCCTAGAACATGCTTTCAAGAACAATCAAAGGTTAGAGATTAAATCCAGACAGCGGTCAACTGCACAGTACATCAGCAGCGTGGTACAGGCGCCAGCTGCAGCTCAGAGTGTCACCGAGCAAAACACTCTTCCACCAGCAGCAGCACAGCAAAAAAACTGACTCCTCTTCCAGAGCAAACCCAGCCTGACAGGCCATCCCTGCCCCCTCAAAGGGTCAGCCCTGAGAGCCAGAGCACCTCTGCCTGCTTAGGTCAGCAGTACCAGCATGGTCAAAACAAAATGGTCTATGGGTCTCTGATGTGAGTAACTGCAACAGAACTACGAAAAATAGACTGCTCCAGAAATCACACTGTGCAAATCACATACACAGCTCTTGGCCCCACGGCCAAAACTTCTCAAAACTCAATTTTATATGAAGTTCTGATCCTTATCTTTGTTGGAAATGCACAGGCAAAAAAAAAAAAACAAACCCAAAAAAAAACCAAACCCCAAAACACCAACAAAGAAGCATCTGGGCAATGTGGGCAATGGTAGGGTACAAGATCTGGTGATAACAGAAGGCCGAATTAGACCTCTGGAATATCAAACATATCTGAAGGCAGATGCATTCTGGAGCCCTACTGGCAGGCCCCCCAAATAAAGCACAGACCCTTGCTGTTTTATCACTCCCCTGCTCACATCTAGTTTGAGCTACTGACAACAAGTGACCCATGGAACAGATCTACTCAGGTCCAAGGTACTCAGTGGGGGAAATACAGGTGCAAGAGTTCCACCTTTTTTCAAAGCCACTGAACTGTCAACTATTGTAAGAACTATTTACCAATGGATGTCTCTCAGTCTGGGCCATCTTGACTCCAGTACAGCTCAAACACCTCTGCCATGCAGCTGTACAAGTTTCCTCTGCAGCAGCTGCCTTGTTTACTATCCACTACCCAATTTCTGCAACAGAGATATGGATAATGCAGCCAGAAATCCCCTTTGATACTGGTATCTAATGCAGTCTCAGGTTAGATCTGTTGCACAGGATAGCTGTTCAAGTCAGAGCTCCATTCACATCATCTGCCTCCACACCCAAGGAACTACACCACAAGCTCCAAAGCAGACCTAACACCAGCATTTATGTGAGTTTTGATTTTGTAAGTCTAGTGAGTTTAAGGATTTTTATATCTGAGGAATTTCAAAGCAAAAACAATGCCTTACTGAACCAACACCTTCCTCATACACATCCTGCCAACACACAGCAGTGTGGGAAGTCCTTCACAGCAGATGTCCCAGGAGCTGGGACAAGCCCTTCTGTCAGGTACAGCCACTGTCAGTGGGAAGAAGGGCATAGTTTGTAATTACATCTCTCCTTCAAAGTCTGCTCTTTGAGATGAACAACGCTCCACAGGTCCCACCTGAAACTCGGCATGCAAAATGCCAAACAAACCAGCCAATTTTGCCAAAGTTCTGAGCAAATAAAAGCACTGTTTGTTTAGGCAATGCTGTTTGCAGACAATGCTAAGTTCAGAGTCACACTGATGATGAAGGAGCGCAAGACTGGCAACACCCACTGTGACATGAAAAGTGGAGAAAGGTAATTCTCAGCATCCAGTATAGTATCAATCAATCAATCAATCAGTCTCTTCTAATAAGGAGGCAGAAGGACCCAGCTGTACTTCCAATAGCAACTCTCAGGAAGAGATAAAGCACTCAGCAGACTTAAATTTCTGTCTCCCAGCATTGTGGTATGGTTTGTTCTGTGAATAGCACAGGGGTTTGTGGATGAAAAAATTAAACAGATGCTCTTTACTTGAGTGCTGACATTTACATGAACACAAAATTACTTGAGAGGATATGAATTTCCATTCAGGTCTAAAGTTGAGCTGATTCATAGACCAGCAGCAGCTGTGGGTCTCTGACTATTTGTACCACTCAAACCAGAGGCTTGAGAAACCAGGATTTACCAGTTGCTGGGATTTCCTGGCAGCTTCCTTCTCAACATGCAGTTAGAGATTTCTCTCCATTGCAAGCTAGGCTGACACAAACTGGCCAAGAAGGGCCAACCAGTCATTGAGAGTTCTTTAATAAAAGGCTTCACATTTAAGCAGTTTCTATTGACAGGAAATCTTCCTGTTCAGGAAGTGCTAGAATGGGAACATCAAAGTACTCAAGGAGATGAGCATTTCTGGAAGCTCAGCTGCAACAAAGGAGGAAAAAACCCCAAAAACCAAACAAACCCAGAAGTCCTAGTTACTGAATCAAAACAACAGCCAGTTTCTGCTTAGTCATCTATCTCTTCTGAGTACTGAAATCACATTTCAGCACTAGTTGAAAGTGGTTTTGTTGCAGCTTAATACCTGCAACACTTGTGATCCAGGACAACAGAGTCATTCAGTGTCAGAGATGCCTCCTTTCTGCCAAGTCTGTCCGTCTCCAAATCAGCATACAAACTGTCCTGTCAGGTCAGTGTCCCCCAGTCTCATCATCACCTCCTCAGCACAGACAGCTCGCAGCACTCAGTCACAGAAGGCAGCCCTACATTCCCCTCCTGTTTCTCCAAGGGAAGGGGAACTGGGCAGAGCAGCCCACTTATTACAGCAAACAGCCTGCTGCACAGAACTGGCTGATCAAGTGCCCAGCAGGTGGATTCACAACAGGGCTGCTCCTGGGTGAACAAGGACAGAAGAAACCACTGACCTCTGAAGTTGCTGCCAGGACAGGAGAGGAGATGTCGGGAGAAGCCTGGGGGAGAAGGCATCGGAGAACACCTGAGACAGCAAGCAGAGGAGGATCTGAGCAGTTCTCCACACAGGGTTTGGAGAGGGTTTCAGCAAAAAGGAGATGGAGAAACAGCTGAAATTAATCAGGGATGCAGGCAGAGAGCATAAAGGTCTCTGCAGCAAAGGCCAGGGGAAAAAAGAAGGAAATTAAAGCACCAGGGAAAGCAGGTTAGAATGTATCAGGCACCTGGCACTGTCAATTTCCCAAGGACTAATGCAGGAGCCTGAGCAGTGGGTATCTACAGCCACACAGCTCTTCCCCAGACTGGTCCAGAGGCTGCTCACCTGGGAGGCACCCACAGGCACAGTTTTAGCAGCAAGAAAGAGGTACCAGAAAATGCAGCAAAAATCCTTATGTTAACCATTAGCAAGGCACTCTGCACAGGTTAGAACAAGAAGAGAACAAAATCTCCAAGCACAACTGCAAAGGTATAATATAATTACACAAATGCAGAGTGCCTCCAACCAAAATTCTCACCTTTGTGGACTTCTAAATCCTGGAAAACTTAAAGTACAGCTTCTAAATGCCTTTTTCTGGGACTCTGTGACTTACAAATCTTATGCTACAAAACAGCTGAAGAACAAGCAGCATTCCTTGATCTCACCTGTGCAGGCTATGGTCGAGGGCAGACACCCGTGAAGTGCAACTGGACTAGGAAGTTCAATAAAAGCTCTGGAGAAGTATCCATGACAACTGCAAGCACCTCTTCCCCACCCTACCAGGCTTTTTTAAGGGGGGGGGGGGAAATGTCCTCTGTCCCAAATCTGCCCATCTTCTGTCCTGTCCATTGCTAAATCCCAAGATGTAGGTATAGCACAGAGGGTTACATCTCCTACAGGCCAAGCAGATACAACACACCCCAGGAAGTGTCAAAGATCAGGCATGATTTAGTCAGATTCCAAGAAGACAGGTAAACACTGGAAGGACTTCAGACCCAGATCTCAAGTTGCAGTGATCATAAGGTTTTGCTCTCCAATTCCCCAGGCCATTGGCTTCCCTACTGAGGAATCTCAGGTGCAATAAAAAGGCTGGTGCTTATTATTTCTTTAAGCCAGAGCCATTAGCTTGTTTTAAGCTAGGATTATAATCAAAGTCACCTTAAATCTTCCCTTTGAGGAGGAAACTTCTGCTGCAGCTTTACCTTTACCTTCCCAATGGCAAACAGCTGCATCACTGGAGAATGACTCCAGTAGTTTTCACCCACCTGTTTTCTCTGCTGTAACTGCTGTCATGTCCCCAAAGCAGGTAAATTATAGGGTGAACAGTCTGGTCTCTCATTCTTTCCCAGACCACCCAAAAAGAGTCAATTTCCTCCTTGAGTATTTAACCCTTCCTGCAATGTACCAGGGAAAATCCACAAAGGGAATGATTGCCAGTGAGAGCTCTCCCCTTCCTCTATAAAAGTTTCCATCAGCTCAGCACTGGAGATTCACAGACTGGGTCATGTCCCAGACTCTTCTCTCAAAGCAATCCTATAAGCATTGGCGGCAAAGGAAGGAAGCTTCCTTTTCTGGAAGGTCATATACCCTCTAAAGTCAGGGGACCAGGACTCAGCTCCCAGCACTGCCACCACCACAGTGACTGCCCCTGGGTGAGCCTATGGCTCCCACTCTCTTCTGCAACTCAGACCCCACACCAGAGGACTGGTACCTTCACCACAGCTGCACTGTCACTTTCCATACAAGCCCAGAGGCTTCAAATCTGTATAGAAAATCTGTGAGGTGGACATGAGATTTCTTCACAGAATTCTGTGATTCCCAAGCAAAGGGCAGGTTGGCACACATTCTGCCAGTGCTCCCACCATTGCCAAACTAAATAGGACCACTTGCAAGATTGCAGGAAAGCTCTTGTCAAGAAGTGAGTGGGCTGGATCCATAGCACAGCCTGCAAAGAGCTTTCCGGTTGCCCTGTTAACATGATAGATCCATGCTTCCGACTGGGAAAACAGCACCCAAATCCCACTCAAAACCCAAGCAAGACTCAAATGACCCAGACTTTACAGATGCTGTCTCCCCTTTCTCATTTGATTACCCCCTCGAGGCTTTCAGTTCCTAATAGCAAATTCCTCAGCTGCCCACAGAAATGTCTGAACCTGACTTCAGATGTCTGCACCGCAGCCTGAATGAAAAGTGCAGTCTCTAGAACAAAAGGCACCGTGCCTTTACAGAGGAAGAGCTGTGAGGAACAGAACAACAATGAAGCACGATTTACAGCCCTCAGGACAGCACTGGGTGTGAGAACTCTAAATACACGGGGCATTTAGAAGTCAGTGGATCAAATCAGCAGGTGGAGCAGGAACAAGGATGCACAGCAGTATCCTGTGCTGGACAAGCAGCATCCACGCTTGAAGGAGCCTTGGCTTGCAGGAAAAGATGATCTATCATTGCCAAACCGCTTCTCTAACAATTCTTCTAGTGATAAAGAAACAGGAGGTATGGAATTGCTGCTCAGTTGATGCCCGTTCACATCTCTTGCCTCGGTTCTTCCCCTTTTGAGCTCATATCCTGAGAACTCCGCAAAATCCATGCGGACTAATTCACTCTCTAGGCACTACCGCCCTGCCAGAGCCCTGCTCTGTTCTGCAGCCTCCCCAAGCCAGGCTCTGCCCACTCAGAGCACGGCAAGCAACAGCCCAGAGCAAAAGCCATGAAGAGATCAAAGTCTCATGGAAAGAAGCTGAACTTGAGTGCAAGGCTCATTTGTACCTACAAGCAATTCCCCCTCGGTCCAGCTCTTCTCAGCAACACAAACCCTCCTGAAGGACTCTTGAGACACATGGAGGCAGCAGGAGCCCAAGACCCCCTTGGCCTGTGCCTCAGGAGCACAGGGCTGGGCAGGCAGCTCTGCCAAACTCCTAATGCAAACAGCTCCACAGAGAAACACTGTGCTTGGCCTGGGAGTCCAGACTGGGAGGCTGGCCCGTGTCAGGACATGCCACACCAGGATGAACTGCCCAGAGCAGAGAGACACAGGACTCCAACACAGAACACCCTCAACAGACCCCTCCTTGGAAGATGAGCTATTGCACCTCCAGCTCACAAAAGGCAGGAAGCACCATGCTAGGAGCCAAAGTACCCAGGAATCAAGATGAGGAAACCAAACTGCAGCTTTTTCTCCCCTCCTGGCAAGTGGAGAAGAGCCTCATGGCAGGTTTGAGCTGGAAGGAAGGGATCATCAAGCCTATACATCCAGAGGACAAGTTATTCAGTTCCCAGCTCTCTCTCCTATTAATACCTCCCACCTCCCCTTGTTCACATCAGCTGGATGATATTATCCCCAGAGGTCACTTTGAACCTCAGAGATTCTGATCTTCACCTCAAATTAAAGTTTATAAGCTTGCACCCAAATAACTATCAGAACAAATTACAGTCTATTTAATTCCTTTGGTTCCAGTTTGTCTAAGGAGTGTCAGAAGGACATGCTTGTTTTGTTTAGAAGGCATCCATGGTTCTTCCTCCTGCCTGCTTGTCATACAGCCTCACTCAGACCTGCACACTGACGTGGGTGTCCTTAACTGGATCCTCTGAGCAGCAGATCCATCCAAAGCACATGTGAGGCTTATGACATTTTCCCATCTATTACAGAGCAGATGTGGGCAGAAACCTTTGTACTATTCCCTTTGAAAAGCTCCAGTGACCTGCTACAACACTCAGCAAAATCCACCCCACAGAGTCAGCACTGCCACCTTCCCTGGCAACTCAACCTGACAATGCAGTGCTGCCTCAGCTGCCCCTTGATCAGTCATTCAGGAATCTCCTTGTTTCTTTCTGCCTTACAAAAAGGCAGGAAAGCAGCCACATTAGGAAAAGAAAATCCTGGATGAGTGGAGTTAAGAGCTTGAGCAGCAGCAAAGCTATGGCCCATCATCTGAGCCCTGGTAACTGGGCATGTGTTGATACCAGCAGCTCAGTGGTTGCAATGCTTTAGGAAGTTACTGCCCTGTGCTGTCCCTCCTGCCTTGCTACAGGAAATTATTACATCCCCAGTTAATGCAGAGAGGAACATGTGCCAGGCTTTCCACTCCCAGTCTAGCAGAACATTGACAGTCTGCACTCAACCTCAGGGCACGAGCTGCAGGGGTGAGGAACTGCCAAGCTTTCACGTCGTAACCTGCCAGATTTAAATCCATCACAGCCTCTGGGCCACAGCCATTAGCCCACAGGAAATTAGGAAAAAAAAAAAGAAATAAGTAAAGCACTATAGTTTTAACAGCTTTGGAAATCATGTAAGAGGAGCAGCAGCTTGTCTTCACAATGGGCTGAGAGCCTGCATAGAATCTGCAGCCACAGGACCGTGCACAGGAGCCTGTGTCTACAGCGGCAACGGAAGCATCACCACAAGTCTCATAGCGCCAGCTCTGTTTCCACAGACCACCTGTTTCCCCTTGCAAAACATACCAGACACCTGAGCATTTCACAGCAGGTCTGCAGCCATTGCCCTCTCCCGTCATGCTTCTTGACAGATCCCGACACTGTCCCACGAGTGGAGGAACTCAGGCCTAAGGAAGTTAAGAAGACTTGTCACTGCTACAGGTCATCAGGAACAGAGTGTGACAGACTCCCCATACAGGCATTATTCCACAGCCCAGACAGGCCCTCTTGGAGAGGCAACTCTATTAATGGTGTCTTCACCTCGTTTCACCAATAGAAATAGATCACTTATTAATCTTAGCTCAGCTAACTCTTTGAGATGGTGTCTGCAGCAGAGAACACCTGCCTAGCTCCACTAGGTGCTGATGGTCTAGGATAGGAAGAGGAAGACAGCTATGAATGCAAGGCAGGGTCCAACACAGGTCCTTGTGGTACAAGCCTTGTTTGGTTTGGTTTGTCTTGGGGCTAACTTTAAAAATTGAAACTATTCAGTACACTGAGAGAGGTACACAGCATGTAAGGAATGTCCAGTTCTCTAAGTGCTCTGCACCTTAGGTGGACACAGCCACATGAAGAGAAACTGGATCAGAGAGCCTGGAAATACTGCCAGTCAGGACACACTGAAAGAACCAGAGTCTCTCTCTTCTACAGAAAACAAGACTGAAACTTGAGAGAGCCAGTAATGGTGCTCACCAGCACAGGAGGCTGCAGCACAGCAGAAGGCACTGCTCTGCCCTCCACACACGCAGACTGGTGAGAAAGGCACACTCAAACGGCACTACTGGAGCCTCAGGTCAGGAAGCCAGAGCAGTGCTGGGCTGGGGTGCCTGGCAGCCCTCACCACAGGCAGCTGTGTGCCAGCACCACCAGAAACACCAGCCTGCTCCTGGGAGGAAAAGGAATCACCTGTGTGACCTCCACAGGTCTTGTTCACTCCTTCCTTTCTATTGGAAAGAAGACATCGGAAAAGCATAAAAGGCAAACACTGAGAAGTCAGAAAATAAGGATAATTTCTGTGATTGACCCTGCCTGAATGAATTAACAGGAATAACACACAGAAAGTTTTTCTGTCCACCACAAGAAGAGGTACTGATGTAAATGAAGGGAGACTGTCCTTGGCGGTCCAGGGTCTTTTCTGTGCGTATGCAGAATTGAGAGGGAGAGAACTTGGGAAATGAGGGGACTGCAGGAGAAAAAAAAAAAAGGTCCGGCAATGAAGGCAGGCAAATAGAAGGCTGGGAAAATAATTTTTCCCTTTTTTCTGCCTCAGGGTCCCTCTTAGATGTAGAGAAGTCAAATAAAGTAAATGTTCTCTGTGTGGTCCTTATAGAAGGATTCCTTACCCTTCATATACTTTATCTGCCAGCAGCACCCAGCAGTCACAAGGGCAAGTGAGGCAGCAGAGATGATGGTAAAATTTTGAGGAGAAAGCAAGGATAATACATTTTCAGATGGGAAGGCTGAAGCACTGAACCTGTAGCTCTCCAAGCATAAACCATACCTGTGTCACTAACAAATAGTTTCACTAGAGAGAGATCAATTCATTACCATTTAGAAGCAGACACAAATACAGTAAAGCATGTTTGGGCTAGATTCCATATTCATTAGAAAGAATTAACCTCCACACACACCAAACTACATATCAAATGACAGATGACTTGCTGATCAAGGGAATGTTTTGTGCAAAAAAATACTCTCTGGAGAGGACTGAGCTGAATTTTGGAAGGAAACCCACCACACTCAGCCTACGTACAAAGCCAGCTAAACTTACTGTACCAGGCAGAGAAGCTCTGAAAGACATTACATTGATAGAGCCGTCTATGTGAACAGATACGGCTGCAAGTACCACAAAAGCAGACAGGAGAGAGCTGATAACAAGAGAAGCTATCACCAAGGGACACCGAGTAACAGCGAGAAGCACATGCAGGGGGCAAAGCACCAACTCAAGAGACCAAAAACACCACACACGAAGAAACACCTTTCTTTTTTCAACTCCTGCAGTATTAAGAAAACAGGGCTTCACACAAAATTATCTGTAAATGTAACACAACTAACAAGGTATCAGTTGCCAATTTCACAGCAGAGAGGCAATTCACAAGACTACAACATCCTCCAATAGCTGGAACCCAAAAGAGTTACACTCACATCAAGAGTATCAGCTAGTTTACCAAAGTCTCCTTAAATTACGCCAAGACAACATCAGGGATGACAGCAGCTCTTTCAGAACTCAAACAGATAAAAATCAACGAGCTCAGAACCAGCAGAGTGCAGTCTGACAAGCGAACGAAAAACTCCAAGAAAGGGATGGAGGGAGCAGCTGGAGGCTTCCTGGAGGGGATGTGGTAACTTGCAGGCAGGCAGCTCCGGAGCACCGGGGTGCCCCGGGAGGCCGGGCCGTGTGCGGGCTCGCTTACCGCCGGAGCGCCCCGGGGAGCCCCGCCAGGCGCCGCCGCGCTCCCGCCGCTCCGGGGCACGCTCCGCAACTTCGGGCCGGCAGAGCTCGGGGCAAGTTCCAACAGCTGCCAAAAGGCCACGGAAACGCACAGAAAAAAGCCAAAATGCTTGGGAGTGGAGGGGAGAACCCCCAGCCCCAAAATGCAAAGCACGGCCGGGCATTTCCCCGGCTTTGCAGAGGGGAATCTCGCGCGGGAGGGAGCGGGACAGGTGGGGGAGCGGTGTCGGAGGGTGAGGCGATTTACAAAAAAAAGGAAGCCAGGCACAGCCTCCCACCCGGGGCTACAGCCCCCAGGCACCGCGGGCAGCGGGGCGCAGGCTGGAGGCGAGCAGAGCCCTCCCGCAGCGGCAGCCCGGGGGCGCGGGGCAGCTCGCCGGGTGCCCGGGGCAGCT
>VXBQ01001309.1:306873-359452 GCA_013400175.1 Phainopepla nitens | reverse complement strand
CGTGTGTAAGTGGAGTTGTAAGACCGTGGATGGAGAACGATGGGGGGAAAAAAAAAAAATCACTCCAAACTAAAGAATGAGAGAAATTAAGAAAGATGGGACTAAACATCAAAATGTGCATTTATCCCTCTCACCTGCTTTTCACAGTAGTTTTCAGGGGTAACTAGGCTGTTTTACTGGAAATTTGGGCTTTGAGATGATCCATATACAGCAAAGCCTGGGAAATCAGGAAGATGGATCACGTGCAAGACGTTCAATTGCATAAAAATCTACACCTTGGTATCTGATCTGGTGGCTCTCTGAGCCTGTACAATATCTTGGACGGCTCTAACAGCAGAGCATGGGGTAACACACTGGAAAGCATCACACTTTTAGTGCTGCTGGCTTGTGATGGAGGTAGATCATACCGGCACGATGATTCTGCTGTTTGGACAGTGACAGGGAAAGGGCAGATGCCCAAAGCCCAGCCATCTCACTGGCTGCTGAATCGTCTTACAGAGGCCAGCCAGGTGCTTCCACATGAATTCAACACTGCCTAGCATAGCCCCTGGTCTGACAAGATGTGAGGCTGGAGCAATATTCATGGGTTGGTCATCTGTGCCCGTGCTGCCCAGCAGCATTAGGCAGAGAGGGCAGAGCTGCCAACCCGGTGAGCAGAGGAGAGCTGACAAGGGCACAAGCTCAGTGGGGTGTTCTTGAGGAGAGCATGTCCACCATCTCCCTGTGCCAAATCCGCTCCTTCAGCGGCGCAGTTCCAAGCTCCCACAGCAGGACCGTCAAGCAGCCTTTCCCGACACAGCACGGGCTCCAAGCCCTTCCTTCACTCAGACAGATAATCATTTGCCATCCACAACTTTGTCCCTTCTATTGCAGTCTACAGCAATGAATGATAACTCAGCACAAAAGGGCAAAACATGATTCAGGCATCTCCTTAGCAGCTACGCAGTCTACTGCAAACTGGTCCTGACTGTTGCCCTTGCTCTCAATTAATATTTAAAATTGTCTTCAAACCTTCACAGGAGCCAAAAAGGCTGCATCAAATTCTGACATCAAGATGATGGTGAACAGCTCTGCTAATCAAACACACTGGAGTTTCTTACAGCTGATGTTCAATGAACCAAGGAAGATCTAGGTTTCAGGCAAGCTTTCTAGCAGTAAAACAGGGAAGTCCTAGAGCAGATTGCCATGAAGAACCAGGGAGTTTACGTCACTGTAGGGTTTTTGAAGAGGAGTGCAGACAAACAGCCACGAAGACTGAACTCAGTAAGTAAGTAAGTAAAGTAAGGTAACTTTACCCATTTTCTAGTTTTATACTGCCCATTTACACACTAACTACTTTTATTTTTTCTGTATTAGGTTGCTACTTTCTTTGATTTTGTCAGATGGAAGAGCAGTCTAATGGATATTTTAAAATGAAATGCTGATCTGTGTTCCAGATCTCAGTGTTTCAGAACTCCCAGCTTTTATGGGATGAGCACTAGCTGCTCTTTTCTCTCTGTAAAAAGGTTCTGGCAATATAACTTTCTGAGGGTATGAGAAGCTGGAAAACAAAAGCTTGAACATTTGTAAGGGTGGTCAACAGTTTTCCTGATCAGCATCATGAACCTTTGTCATCCCTGAGGAATGGGATGTCACCCACTAAGAACAGTCTTTTGACTACATGGAAACTTCTTGTTAACCTCTTCCAGCATGACAGTTTACACTGGAGAGCCTGGCCTTTTCTGCACACACAGAACCTCTAGTATAGACATGGATGGATGTAGAAAATGACATCCTACAGCTCTGAAGGAGGAAGAGAGCAAATTAAAATATGGATCCTTAATTGTGTGATTAGAGGGAGTCTTGAGGGAGTTCAGAGGAGTCTATCACTATTATCCACACACAAAAAATAACACTGCCCTACTATGGGGAACTCTGGAAGTCTCTAACATGAGAACTGCTCAAACCTTCCAGAAATAGTTCTCAGTAACAATCATGACACTTTGCAACTGGCAGCCAAAGCAATAAACCCAGAGCAATGACTGCTACCTGGTGTTAAGGAGATCAGCTCATGTCACCTTGATTGGCAGGGCAACAGCAGTGCAACTAAGGAACACAGAAAGCCCTGTGAAAGGATCTTTTTCACCTGAGCTGTTAAAAAGTCAGTGAAGTCTCACATCAGCAGAGCAACTTGTGACACCAATAGTTAATTATCTGGAAAGAAAACAAACCATATCCATTGCTGTCAAAGGCAGCCTTTTCCTTTGCAGAACCCTCTCCTGCCCAACACACGCAGACAAAATCCACTATCCTTTCAAGCCTTGCTGAGCAAGAATGCACACAGCTCTTTCTAAATAGCATCCATGAGCAAAGCTACGTGTGAGCTACTTAGCTAATGCTACTGCTAATGGAATATCCCTGCACACAATGTGTCCTGAAGCCAAAACACACAAAGTTTGTTAGGTCTTCCACAAGACCTGCTTCTTCCCTCTTGCCAGCACTTGGGGTCCACCAATTCTTCTAACAAAGTGACTGAGGCACCACTTCCTTGGAGCCTGTCCCACTGCAGATTCCACAGCTGCCACCAAGTTTACAAAAAACCAACACACCAAGGTATTTGCATCACTAATACAAGAGCAGATAGAGTCCTGGAGAGATGGAGCATGACTCTCTGAACCCAGAGCATTCTCTTTCTTCTTCCCTCTGCATTTCTAGAGCCCCTCACTTCTCCTTAAACTACTTTCATTGCTTCTTTTTATGGTAGGAAAGAACTCCTGCTGCAGGTGTAGCCCAATAAGCTGCATCCCTGCCTACAGGCACCATGGGGCCCTCGGCAGAACCATCACCCTCCCTTTGCTTCACCTCCTTCTAGCAGAGGGTCATTTAGTACCATTACAGGCTTCCTACCCTGACAAAATCTCTCCACTTCCCCATCTCCTTTTTTCTCTGACTGGTTTATATCTAGCAGTCTATTGCTCTGAACTCCCTTATCACTCAGAGTTGACCACTCTTGGGATGTCCCTTCTTCCCTGAGCAGCCACAGACAAATCCAGGCGATAAAATAAGTATCAACCCCTGTTCTCTCTTCCTTCCATCACCCATTTTAGTTTCTTGTGCATTAGATTGGGGGTGAGTAATTTTTTATCAAGTTTATTACATTACCACCCAGGAAATACCTCCAATAAGGTTAAATGATTTGCTGCCTAAAAGGAATCTTTTAAGATGCTGACACATAAGTGCTTAAATGTGTTCCAGGAGTTCTGAAATCCACTGTACAGAGCTCACTGCAGCCACAGGGACATTCACCTGTGCATTGACAATTCAATATATAATTAGCAACAGCCTTGTCATAACAGGCAGTGACACTAAGAGAAGCTAGAAGTAAGCCAGGGTTGGAAAATTCCTTTTTCTTCACCAAAGTAGCAGCAGGAAGGATTTGAAGTCACTCTGCATAAAAAAGCACCGAACATTTTTCCCATCATTAATGCAATCCTTGAACTATGTGAGAAAAACCAAGATACTTCTGGGGTAATTTTGAGTTTTATAGGGACAAGCTGTGGGAGGCAGGGAGAGAAATCTGTCTTATCTGGAAGCATGAATTTTGGCTTGACCACTTTTTCCCAAACTGAGGCATGTCAAACTGATGTTTCATTACTTCACTTAGAATCCATTTTCAGGGTTCACACAGGAGTCAGTTATGCTTGGAAAGCATTGAGCAAAGCTGGTGGTTTTGGTGATCTCTGCTGCAAGGTTAAGAAGAAGGGCATGGGAACATCTTTGGAAAAGCATCTGCTGTTCAAAATTTGAAGAGCTGAATCCATTGGTTTTTCCAAAGTACTTTTTGCCATAGGAAAAGTTATTTTTCTTTCTTTCTTTTTTTTTTTTCCTTCTCTTTATGCAGAGGAATAAATCTGGGAAAGTCTAAACATATCTCCAATCCTCTGTTATGAGATGAAGATGGGAGAGTTGTATTTCCCTGTTCACAGGCAGGCATCCTTTACAGAGGCTGGAACATATGCTACCTGAGCTAAGGCTGTTTGACAAGTAGGTAGAATTTAATGGATCTATCAAAAAGAAAGAGATGTTGCTCCATCAAAAATTGCCTTCGAGAATTTTCCCAGTTACAGCTTCTGCACAGGATTTGTGTACAGAGATTTAACTATAGTAACATCTTCATCCAAACCACAGACAGAAAACATACAGGTATTTCCTCTTCTTAGGTTAGCAACACCTTAAAAGAGGTTCATCTTACAAGTCACTCTTTAGATCACTAAAACCAGGAACAATGATTTCCTTTTTCATTATTTTTTTTTTTTTGCTATACACATAATTAAAAATTATGGTAATTTCAGCTTCAGACAAAGGTGGGTGTTTGATCACTTTCTGGTAGTGAGATAAACAGAAAAAAATTCTCAACAAAAATCACCTTTTATCTTGCCAATTAAAATGACTAAAAATGATTCCGCAGAATCCAAATGCAGAACTCAAGTAACCTAACAGTATTTCTTCAACATTTTATTATACACATCTCCAATTCTTGCAGGTAAATGGGTGCCTGACTCTGTAAAACTGTCACATCTTTTTAAAGCAAACAGTAGGTAATGTTCACTAATGTTCACCTTTACTATTAATATTGTAATGTTCACTATGCTCACCCGCTAATGTCTGGTCAGACATTAAGAAAATAAGGAGTATTTGTAGTTACTCCTGTGTAGCAGAACAAGAAAAGCCTAACACTAAGTTAATTACAAAACCCACTTTTCTCAGCCCCATAAAGTGATAGGACAAGTGATTCAGAATGAAAAAATAGCATAAAATGAAATCTAAGGGAGAATTACATGTCTAGTAGCACAGAAAACCACTGTGCCTTGCTTAGTGCTTTAAGTCTGAAAATCCTGGTACAAACCTTTGGAAAATGAGAACCAGCAGCCACAAAAACTTCCTTGAATTCAGTCTCACATGATGTTCTCAGCCCTGTTTGGAAGCTTCTCAGAGAAAGTTACTACAGCTCTCAAAACATTTCAGAAACCAAATAAAAGCTTGTGACACACAGCATTCAGAAAAAAGAAAAAATCACTGTGTGGTGTCAAACTGTAGCACGTTTTTCTAGGCTGGGCAGCTTGTTACACAGAACTGCTGAAGACTGGCCTTTCTCACCCAGATCCAGCATTCCCAGTTTATAGAACTTAGGTCTAGGCTTTGGTGAACTGGAATCTATCTAGGTAACCACTGCATCATATGGGTAAGCATGCCTCACAGTATTAGGAGAACCTTAAAGTAACAGTTCTGTAAAATTAGGTATTTTGTTAATTGTACATCAACTCCCAATTCTACAAATGCATGTGTTTTCTGGAATGCTGCAGTCACCTGACGCCAGCTGAAGGATAAGCATGAGCTTGTGAAGATATGTTTTGGAATGCTCCAAGCCCATGGTCCTGAAGGAGATGTATCTAGAACATAAGGAAAGTTCAAATGGGTTTGGTTTTCATAACAAAACAAGCCTCAGCACGGTAGAACTTCCAGAGATATTTGACAAATTGTTCTGTGTTGTATAATTAAGAGCTGGTGAGAAAATTAATACATCAATAAGCCAAAAACGCTGGTACCAGGCAATATCATCCCCTTGTTCATGGCAGATGAGTCCTTGGTTTTCTGCAAGAGCCTTGCAGTGTGGCAAATACCGGGATGAAAATAAAAACACTGTAACTGGTACAGCGCTGGGGGCAATGACATTGTTAACAGCATATCTGTTTCAAGGTCTGCCTTTCAAATAGGTTAGTCCACCAGATAAAAAAGCCATTTTCTTATCCTTTTCCCAAATGAATTTCTGCCCTTTAAAGCAATTCTCTCCAGGAACTACACAAAGCCTTGCAAATTCATGGAAGATGTCTTCCTATCATCTTCAGTTTCCCCACACAAGCCAAAGCCCCAAAATTGGAAGAAAAATTTCAGAACCACTGAATGAAAATAGATACTGAAAGTAAGGAAGAACCCCTTACCTGAACTGAAAATGCACTCCTGGATAAAAGCACACTACTTGCAGAACACACATACAGATGTCTTCTCTGCAAGTTTTAAGAATTTTCTCACTGAAGCCATTTATCAGAATGAAAACGTTCCTTTGAAAGGCTTTGGAAAACAAATAGCAACAAAACTTTTTTTTTTTTTTTAATGAGATACGATACTCGTGAAGAATGCAAGCCATAAACACCCTGCTCCAACACTCTCAAGCACGGCTTTATTCCAACAGAAGCCCAACAACAGCAGGGGCTTCTGTGACTTCAGGTCTAACCCTGGTATGAGACACTGATTTTAGATGGCAGCAGTGCTAACAGCTACTGCAGGGCTGCTCTGCCACAGTGCATTAACCTGGAAAAGATCCAAGGGATCCAAAACTGGAATTCTTCGTCAATCTACAGTTCCAACAGACTTGAAATGAACCATAAGCTGCAGAGACAAGAATTCATTTAAGATAACAGGAGCCCTAAGCTCCAGCTCCAACTATTCAGTTTATTCATCCACAGACTGGAGAGGAGACTTGCCTTTTCCTGAGCTGGTGCTTTCCAGACACATTCCAGTGGAGAACTTCCTGAAGCACTCACAGAATTTTGCTGTCTTCAGTGAAGCTGTGTATATACTTCATTGGGCAAATTTGGCTAGGTACTGGTGAAGTTGAAGCAAAACATTAACCACTTCATTTGTGTTAGCTCTACAGTAATGATAGTGCTAAGAACGTGCTATCACTTTTACTGTTTTAGTACCAGAAGTTAAAAAGTGTGAGTGGTTTGGGTTTGTTTTTTAACCTGAAACTTGTTAAAGAAGTACACCTAGGACTATCCTACAAAAAACAATTTCTTTGTCCTTTATATACACTTTGAAATGTAATTCTGGAGAGGAATTAATAGACACTGTGGCTTCAAAACATTCAGGTATCAAAAAGAGCATAATATAATAATTATTTGCAGTCTCCATTCCCTCCAATCCAGCATTCACCATATATTTTCATATATGAATTACAAGAAGCATTTTCTATGTTGCACTGCCTCAACTGAAAATATTTACAATTGTATTTACCTAAAACACGTGGTCAAGACTGGCTATTGCTTATGCAACTATTTACCCAAATCCCTGGCCTCTGTACCAAGAAGTGGGAAGAAAAGCACTGAGCAGCCAACTGAAGAGTTGTCAAAAAGCCTGAATTCAAGAACCAGAAACTCTTAAGAAACAACCATGGTAAGAGGAATATTGTCTGTAAGATGTTTATTTCTTCCATAAAAGAGGAAGGACTACATCATCTAAGCAGAGAGCTTCCAATTTCTATTAAGCAAGATGGTTCAAGCTGTACCCACATTTCTGGGGAGGAAGGCAAGGAAGGGGAAGGGAAGCAAACAGCCTTGCCCCAAACAGCAACCATAAAGACAAGCTGTTGAAAACTGGTCACATTTTGCACTCCTTCAGAAACCAAAAGGGAGAAAACAAAGCAAACTCCCAACTTACGTGCTAGGGTGGCTGTATAAAAATGTCAATTATTTAAACGCAGTACTTCTCCAGAGGAACTTGCTTGCAGAAACAAAAGCAATGCCTGTACAGTAAGTATCTTTCCAATGCCACTTTAGAAGATACACAATCTATCTGGATATGCAAAAGCCAGTAATGCCAGAGGATAGAAAAAGCAAGCAGGCAGCCCACTATCCTGTGGCATTAAAAAGCGATTAAATGAAATTCACAAATGGTTTAGTGAAGTTTCTGATAGACTAATCACATAGCAGTGCTCTAAACAGAGAAGCAGACCCATTATCAAAACATTCCCTTTAAAAAAACTTTTATCTTGGCAGAGTACTTAATGTATTTATCGAGTGGAGATAATTGCTTCTCACTTCAGATTTAGAAGAACATGGATGCAAAGAGGACTTCCCACAGCGGTATGCATTAGCAAGTACTAGTACAAAATCCATTCTTTGCTTTAAGTCTCCATGTTTTGGAACAAAGATGAACTAACTGTTGACCCAGTTTATAAGCTCATCTTCAAATTGGCCTGTACCTCAAAATTAAAAAAAAAAAAAAAATTATTCTGTTTAGCAGCAGAGTGTTCACCTACAGACACCAATGATTCATTTGAAACAAAACTTAGTTATTTTCTGACAGACAGGTTAAAACTGGCCAGGGAAATCAGAGCTGAAAGCTCAAATACTTTTCAGAAGCCATATGCAGCAGAATGCACTGCTTCCCACTATTACCTACTTGTTCAGTTCACCCAAGCTAAATATGGATGTTTCTCATTGTGGCTACTGCATTATCAGTACTTTTTATATAGAAACAGTACAGTGCTAATCAATACAAATATTTGGCTCATTTTTTAAATTCAGGAAGTTTCCTTCTCCATGGCAGGTGCTCCATTTCAGACAGCCACACTGATGAAAACATCCCTATATGGCAGATGTCTAAAAAAAACCCATGAAAAAAATCAAGCCTGGTGGCTCTCAAATCTATCATAAACACATTCAGGAAATTTCTAACTAAATACAGTGCATAATTAACAGTCATCTTAGAAAGACTTAACCTTTATTTGCCCATTTATTTCAGTCCACACTTACCCCCACTTTTCCCAGTACACTGGCTGGATCACAAAACACTTCTCCACAGCCAAGAAGAATCTTTTTGGGTTGGTCATTCACTTTGGAGTTGTATTGTACAATACAGTTGTAAGCAAATTCTGAATTCAAAGCAGGGGGGTTTGATAGATGAAAGCCACACTAACATTGTATACAGAAACTGGCACTCAGCAGTATTGCCTTTTCAAACATTCTCAGTTGCAAACTCATCTATTTTCACAATCAAAACATTTTTGTCTGAAAAGTTTATTTTACTTTTCTGAACACTCTAAAGCAACTGTGCTTTTGATGTTACATAAGTGTTCAGATAGGATTAACAAAAATTAAAATGTCCTAAATTACAAATTTAATTCCTGTAAGAGCTTGAGAAATATAACAGAAAAGCATGACACACACATTGTGAAGAAACCCCAACTTTTCATGCAATGGCAGGCAAGATGTAAAAAGCCACCCGAATTCACACATTTTTACACTGAATCATCAGAAAAAGTACTCTGTAGTAAATCTGTACATCCAAATACATTTGGGATCTACACCTAAGTTACATTATTTAATGTTATATACACTTATTACCCCTTGTATGATGTCTAAAGGAAAATCTTCATTCAACCCAAACCCAAAAAAAAAAAAAGCAAGACTAACTTGGAAAAAAGGAGAATCACTTTAGACATTCAGTTAAAATGTTGGTTTTGTTTTAATCTAGACCTCAGACTGTTTATTAAAAAACAAACAATCCTCTTCATTTAACATTTTGCTTTCTAACTGTACAGTAAATTGCATTGCAGAGAACACACCCCGTCTTCAGACTGTATTTTCTTTGGATGGATTTAAGATGTAGCTGTAAATTTAAGATTACTTTAAAGATAAATAAAGGGAAGTTGGTCCAACTAGAACAATAGCTGATATATTACATGCATATGGGAGTTTTATATATGTTTAAATTATTTTTTAAACAAATGAGTGTAGGGTAGTTGATATTGCAAATAAACCAAAAAGCACCTGGAGTTGAAAATACAAAACATACCTCCTATCCTGGCAATGGCAGTAAAAATCAGAAGAGTAATCTTTCTGGAACAGCATTTTTACATAATTTAGAAATGTTGAGTACCAGGAAGACTACTAATCAAGTAGTTTTAGCAGCCAAGTTTCCCTCTTTTTATTGAATGGAACAAATGCTTTAAACAAACTGTTTGTCCTCTTCACTGAAGAGAGCTAGTCTATTCATCTTTAATGAGCTAGGTTTTTTGTTTTTTGATGTTGTTTTTTTTTGGGGGGGGGAAAGTTTAGCCACGTACTGTAGTAATGCCTACTGCATATAATCCAAGCATTTGCTGTGAACAGTTGGAGAAAGCAGTCAGTAAGAACCTAGGATCAATGAAATAGATGTTACTTTAAGCCATCCACAAAATGGAGACCCATATAGTGCCCAGTGTTAAAACCCAAATCTCTTCTCGCGCTTTTTGCTGTGCAAGTTCATCCCCAGGAAAACAGGAGCTGATCCATAGTTCAATTTTCTTATTTCCTTAGTCAATTTTCACATTAGTGTAGATTTTACGAACAAAGGCACTTGTTCCCATGTAACCAATTGCTCCTGCAAAATAAACCAAAAATATTGAATATGTTAGAGAGCTGATCATCAAAACAAGCCAGAGGTATACACCACACACACTCAAACAGAGAAAGTCACATACAGCACACACTCTGCACACAGAAACTTCTCTACCTGCAATACTTGTTCTCAAACTCCAATTATCCATGTTCCCCCTGAATGGCTGACAGGAACTTCCCCTGTCTAGCAATCTAAATCCATTAAGCCATCTTACCAAGAGGCCACGCTCACTTGGCCTTGATAAATATAGCAGCCCTCCTGCTGCTGCCAATAACCAAGTCCATTTTTTCTGAGCAGAGGGTAAAAAACATACAATCACCCACTCTGCAGGGAAGGTGGATGGGGGGGGGGGGTTTATTATAAGTTACATGCCTTCTGGATGAGTGTTTTATTGGCAGATGGCTTCTTCCCTCCCACAAAGCACAAATAATAATAGATCCTCATCCCAGGAGTCTTACACTCCAAGGAGGTCTGTACAAAGACATTAACAAGTAGCAGTTAGTAGTTAAAAAAATGGCAGCCTGTGGTTTTCAAATTAGTAAGAGTCATGAGCAAAGTATGCATTGTCACAGCAGTAATAAAAGAACAGGTCACTGAGTTTTTGACAGGGGCAACAGTTTATGCTAAACCCAAAATACTGCAGCATTAAGGACATCCAGAAAAATTGAAGAAACGCACTGGACCAAGGCCTCTGCTCAGAAAGAGATTCAGTAACCTACCTGGTCAAACCCAGAACCTCAGGTTTGCCTCAGGCTCAGTAAATACTGTGGTCTTACAACATCAGCAGGGAATGTCTTCAACTCTTCCAAGCAAAATGAGAGTAAGTCAATTTGGCTAATCGTCATGTTTGAAGTGAAGTTGAAAATCAGGCAAGAATTAGAGACTACTGCTGTCTGACTGCCAACACAGTCATACAATATGGAATGGATAGAGAAGTCAGGGTCTGTAAATCTACAGAGAATTCCTAACATTAAATGCTTGGATGCTTGTAAAGAAGACTCTTAAGAGAAAAGATATTTCTCCTTCCTTGAAGCAATGAAGAAAAGCCTAGAACAAAGCATTGCAGTGAACTAGGATGCACGGGAATTACAGAAAGCATGTTAAATATAGAAGTCTAACCCGTGCTAAAATTTTTATGCCAAACTTTCCATTAAAAATATAAAGTGGTTGTCTTGCCTTTACATATTAAAACTGTACAGACCTGCAGCTGGCATTGCTGACAATGGAATTATTCAGATCCTGAAGAGCTCTTTAAATACTGGAGACTGATGGGTTAATTTATAAAGTCAGCTATTAAGCTGTCACAAAATTTTGATTTTTAGATACTCAAAAGCCTAACATTCATACCCAATCAAGAAATCTGCACAAGGCAAACCTAAATAAGTAGTAATAAATCATTCCAATGTTTTTGGAGCAGTAAAGTGCTTGTGGATCCAGCTTCTGTACAGCACAGCATTCCAAGTTGTATAAATATCATGGCAACCATTCCACTGGCCAGCAAACAAGGGATTTGCATTACTAACTTGGGCAAAGTAGAGTTCCATTAAAACAAGTACAGCACACACAAGATCAGGTTGCTGCTTGCAAGGAGGCTGAGGATGCAGCAGAAGGAAAGCCTGGCTGTTCAAGGAGAGACCAGTGCAGCACTTGGACAGACCCAAGCACAGGCTGTGAAGAGGTGATGCGAGGCTGGAGTCTAGAGAAGCACATGCAGATGTTTCTGCAGATGTTTCTTGGCAAGAAATTAATCTTCTGTCTTACGAAGTAAATGAACAAAAGAATGGCACTGGACTCCTGCTCTAAGACTCACCAAGCCCTTCCTGTTAAAGCAAACACTGCCAACAGATCCAATGTCCATTTCCGTTGCTAAACTGAGATACATTCCAGAACTTGTTCTTTATGAGTTCCTCTAGTGATGTGATGCCAGGTATCACAGAGATTTGAGAGAACAAAGCATTAACTGTGTTTCACTCAGGATCTAGAGAATGCATGAGGTGGAAGTGAGGGGGAGGAGTGGAGAGTAGCAGTCACATGAGACCCCAAGCCCTCATCCCCATAAACAAATCATAACCTATTCTGAATCAGAGAGGTGCCTTATCCATGAAGGCCACTAATGGCCAACACCTGAGGCAGGGGTTAAGCCTTAAGGCTACTTCATAGGCATTGAATAAAACATGGGGCAGGGAGGCAGAAACCCTGGGCAGTGAGGACTAAAGAATGTCTTTCTGATTCAAATGCAGGGCAGCTGGCTCATTTGAATTAAAAAAAAAACATAGTAAAGGGAAATATTTATTTATTAAACACCTTACCAGATGATATTTATAACTGAGTTATGGCCTATATAGGCTTAGCAGAAATAAGACTGAAAGCATATTTCAGCAGAACAACAAGCTTTTAAATAAAAAGAAAAATCTAAATAGTGAGGAAGAAAAACTACAAAGCAAAAAGAGATTAATTCCTATCTGTTACTTCAAACCAACTACCAATTACTACAGTTGTGACTTTGTAAGCACCGAATTTTTTAAAAGCTCTTTAAGTATACTTACAGTACTTATCTGAATGCTGAAGTGTAGTATTGCAAGAGGCCTTTCTATGTTATGTAGCTCCTAAGCCTCCACTAAGGCGGGAAATGAGTCTTAACCTTTTCTGCCACTAAGAGGGAAACATAAGGAGCTCAAAAGGTTTGGAAATTCTCATGGGCTCCCTACTGTCCAGTCCCAGAACTGAGATGCTCAGCAGAGAGCAGCAAACTTTGTGGATCAAAGCATCCCACTACATGAGGGATTGAGTTCACTAGGCATTGTCAAGGGCATTAAACCTAGAGCTGGATGATCCATGCCTATGGAGAGTTTCCCTGTGGCTGCTTTGGGCCCTAACTAGTTCACCTCACATCCAGCTGTGATACCCAACACGCCCACCCGTGTGAGCAGCCAAAGAACAGCTCCACACACTCTTCACAAACCTAGTCAGTGGCACACACACTGCACAACTCTATAACACAAATGTCTTTGTTAGACCTCAATGGCTGCAAGTTCCCTACACAAATGCTTTTTGACAGGGGATTTTTTTTTTTTCCTCCACTCCACATACTGAAAATGGCACTTCTCAGTAAAAAGGAATCTCACAGCTTCTCAGCTTCTCTTCCAACACATTTAAAAAGACAAAAAGAAATTTCAACAGAGCTGTGGAAATAAAGTTTAGTGTGCAGAAGTATTTTCTGGTTATGAGAAGTTTGGATTTTACTCTAATATTCTATCAAATAGGGTCCTACCATGAGAAAAAGGCATTTGACAATCTTCCTTTTTTGTGTTTTAAAACATATTTTAATTACAGAAAGTGGTGGACAAGCTTGGCTTCTGCATCATAGACATTTTAATCAATACTGGCCTGAGCACTTCAGAAAGAAAACATTAGAGCTGAAAAGTATAAGCCTATTAAAGAACAAAAATGGCTGCAAGACTACCAAAACAGCAGGGAAGTCGTGTAATGTGCCAAGAACCTGATGAAGCAAAATTACACTGTATGAGAGAAAAGGGGAACAGGTACTCAGCTGTTAAGTGATTAATTCCCTACCCTTTTTATAAAGCATTGTGATATCACCCATCCTGTTGAGATATCAAGAAATGTATACTTTACAGAGGTAAGTTCCTGTAAGACATCTTGTGTCTCAAATATAACTCTAAGAAATCTTCCCACTAGCTACAGGACTAGTCATTCGCTGCTAAGAAGTATCAAATTAAGATCACCCACAGAAAAACCCCAATGTTATACAAAAGTGCAAAAGAATCAAGAAGTACTTTCTGAAGGTCATAAAGGAAATGATAAAAATAAAGTTAACTTGTGAACAAGCATTAGGCTTTATCAGATGACCTCCCTGCCACGAACTATGTTTTTCTCTAAACATCTGTCAAAATAGTATCTTAAAAAGCAACAAAATCCAGCTGCATGCAGGAGCACCCCGCACTCTCCTGACCTGTGAATACTGCAATACCTATTTCTCAAATGTTATCCTCAAGCTCTCTGTCCTCTGTTCTGCTCACCCCCATCTATACATGCCACAAGATACACGTGGTACTATCATCAGTATTGTACTACCATTGATGCCTCAGTGGGTGCACCGAGCTCTTTGTATTGGGTGACAGTAAAAAATCCAAAGCAAAATGCTAGCATGGTCTCAACTTTATTTGGAATTTATTTTGCAGGATTTCTTGCCAAACACCGAGTCTTTCAAGCTTGTACAGAGGGTGAAATTCTCCACACAGTACATAAATTATCTTCCTATCAAAAGACACAATCCACAGGTATCTCCTATATAAGGTAGGAACCAAGTATAAGCAGAAAACTCTTTGGATTCTTCTTAAAGACTTTTTGAGCAGATCTTGCACACATACACATTCTACCACCAAAACCACAAACTAAAGTCAGAAATACGAGTCAGAAAATACTTATTAGAAAACCGTCAAACCATCTGGAACTTACCACACATTATTCCCAAAGCTGTGCTAAATACTGCCATATAACCGAAGTAAAATGATGTTTGAAACAAGCCATACATCCTGAAAAAGAAAGATAGAAATTTAAGCTAGGTGTTTCCCCGATTTTTTATCAATAAAACTTATTTGGCAATACAGTAATGTGATATTCAAGCAAGAAAACTATCACTTACTTTGTCTTGAAAAAGTAGTAGTAAAAGGAGTACATGTAAACATAAATCGCAGTTGATGCCGCAGAAAGAAAGCTTGTCCATTGCCTAAAAGTAAACATGGATGTCCATCACACAACTGGCCAAAAAGCTTCCCAAGAAGATCCACAATGCACTTAGAGAAAACCCATCTAGACTGAAGAAACACTACTTTTCTACAAAAGCCTCACAATCTGGTTAACTATGAAAATAATGCAACACTTACCACCGATAATCCTCTGCGTTTAGCAGGAAATACGTACAGACGATGGTCACACAAACTGTCACAATGCAGAGGATCACTAGAACCAGCATCATGAAGCCATAAACATAGTAGATCTTGTAAGCCCAGAATGAAGTAAAAATGAAATACCTGAAGAGAGTAAACAAAATATGCAGATGATACTGTAATTTAACTTAAATTGTAATTTTTAATGGAACTGAGAAACAGCTGACATACTCACATTTCAATAAAAATTGATCCAAAAGGGAGGATTCCACCTAGGCAAACAATAACAGCTGGTTCCATGAACCTGAAAGATATCAGGATTAGTTTATTGAATTTTTTTATTTATAAACATATTAAGACCAGATAATTAATACAGCACAGAACATTGTTTAAAAGGCATGCTAACAAGAACATTTCTGTCTCATACCAGCAGATTAGAAAGATTCCCTCAAAAACGTCACATGTATGGATAAAACAAGAAGTTACTCTTGGGGAAACAACACATGAGGCTTGTGCCTATTACCTACAGGCATAAGGTTAGCCTTCAAGTCAGCCATAAGGCACAGAAAGAATCTTGACAAAAAGGGCCTAAGCAATCAAGCCCCATGACATCCACTAGCCCTGCACAAAGGCAGTGAAAACACAGTGCTGTTGATGGCTACAAATACAGCAAAAAGTGCAAGCAAAATTTCACAGGATAATGCTTATATAAGTAAGAACCAGTGTCCATTTTTAATGCTATACTGAGTCATGAACACACAGCTAAAAATGAATACCCAGCTATGTGTAGAAGACACTGTCACTAAAAGGTGATCTCTCTGTAGTACTTGCAATGATGCTGAATCCAGCTCGTAACCAGTGATTTAATTTGCAGCTTCTTTTATTATTTACAGGGAGACTTGTCTAAGTTGATAGTGTGCTACTTCATCATCGTCAACAGAAGTACCTTTAACTGTCATGCTGTCCAGAAAAATCCATCAGATCTCCAAGATACAGGTCACAATATAAATTAAATTCTAACATCTGAGCTGCACAACCCACCACTAACAAGAGACCTAAATGTGCTGCACTTCTTGGACATTACAGGCTTACATGTTTCAGTGCCCCTTTCACTTTGTCTGTTCCATTCCTCTGAACCGGGAAAGCAAGAAAAGTCTATTAAAAAAATCCTCTGAGGATATTTTAATTTCCGTAGCTTGCTGCTTCGACCTCAGAATTAAATTAATAGGAAAAAGTGATTACATTCATAATTTTCCAAAAACCTAAGTATACTTTTTGAGACTAGGCACCACTTTTCACTCACTTCAAAAATTATAAATGCTTCTTCACAGTTCAAACCATATACCTGTAATATTTTAGGCTCTGTGCCATCAAGAAAAGTATAGAATTTGGAACAGCATTGCAAGCTTCTCCCCACCATAACCCTGCAAATACGTCTCAGCTTGTGTAAGGAGACCATTAATCAGAATAGTTCTGCCTCCAAGGCACACTCAATCCTAAACCTGTAAGACGCATTAACGGAAGAGGAGAGGTTTTAGTGTCAATATATCTATACAAGAACTGAGTTAGCACGACCCCCTTTGCACAGGGACTAAAGAGCATTTCAGGCAAAGTGTCAATCAGTGATCCAGGAATGTAAAATCTGCTGCAACTATTAACCATGGTGTTTTAATTCAAAAGAAAAATCGTATTAGGAAAATGTCTGTTGAGCAGCTCTTCTAGGCACAACTCAAATTAAAAGGAGTTATTCCATTAAAGTCAAACACCAGAAAAGCCATTTTAAATGTACTGAAGTGAGTGTTTCTAGTTAACATTTATGATCGTCTTTACCATTTCTTCTCTGGTATAGGACGAGGCACTGCATTGACGCGACATGGAAAGTTAGGCTGTCCTGACAGATTTCGGCCAAGAATAGTCCCAACGAGGTTCAGTGGAAGGATGACAAAGAAACAAATACAGCACACTGCCACCTGCAAGCAAAAAATTACAGCTGCAATTAAAAAAACCAGTCTCTAAGACAACAATAGAAGATAATCAACCAGTACTAGTCCCTAGTAGTTATTGCTGTAGAATCATACTCCTACTTATGAAGCATTAGTCAATATATATTTTATCAAACAGAAGCATTTTTTCCCTGAGAAACTTTCTAATAAACATTATTAAGTATATTTTCATCCATCAGTTGAGATAACAGAACCATTACAGATTGCTTTACTGTTTCCATCAATCATTATACTCAATACATTGCACAAGAAATAAAAAGAAATCTTCATGGTACTTCATAACAGAAAGTGTTGTCAGTGTCTTTTACAGTTTTGCAGAGAGTGCTATCTCTGAGAATTAACATCTAGCAGTTAGGTAGCTGCACACAAAAATACAACTGTTGGGTGCAAAATTTTAAATCCAAAAAAAACCAACAAAAAAAACCAAACCAACAACCAAGCCAACCAACCAACCAACCAACCCACCCACCCAGTAAGAATCACAAAACCATGTAATAATGCTACCGATTTTGATTCAATTTTGACTTCAATTTTTTTCCACTATGCACCAACCAGGCAATTAAGAATACAGGCTGACAAAGAAAACAGTGACCACTGGTACACAAAGATACACAATTTAGAAACACAATGACCCTGCTTACATAGAAATCAAGTTCATGCACAATACAGGAAAGGTCAAGCCAATGCTCCAGGTCTTTCCAATGGAACAGCCTCTCTAAAAATCTACCATGAATCCTTTTATGCCACTCTACTTAGGTAGCTCTGTTTTTCCTATTCCTTAAAGGCAACATAATTTATCTCCAAAAAATAGGAGAATTTCAAGTATTAAGCAAGACATTCTCTACTCGTAACTCTTTAGCACAAAAAAGAAACAGCATTAGACAATTTGGTAACTTTTTGATATTGATAACTGAAGAAAGAACAGTTGCCCATAACGCAATCACCACAGTACTGAATACTGACCCTGTGACCTTTTCTATGCAAACATATGAAAATACTGCCTTTTAATGGCTTTGTTGCCTGAGGCTCTGTGTACACCCTGGTGCCTCCTGAGCAAAGGAACTACATTTGTCTTCACTCCAGCAGAATGCAAACTCCACGGCAGCAGATTAATGCAAAATAACAGAGAGCAGAACAGATCTAAGAGCACACACTGACTTGCTTAAGAAGCAGTCACTCTGAGGATAAATAAAAGCTGCTCATGTATGTTGTATCTTAGAAATCTACAGCAAGCAGCTGAAATGAAAGAATCACATTAGCTCAATACAAACTTAGCATTAGGTGAATCACACAAATTTAAGGCAACATTTGACCGAAGTCAGTGGGTTATTCTTCTAATATTTGCTAGCTTAGGTCAGATGTGAAGGGAAAACATTGCATGGGGTTGGATGGAGCAAGCCTTCATGCTTCACAGGAGGGGTACACCAAACTGGTGGGTCAACAAGCAGAACCACTTTTCAGACTGTTTTCAGGCTGCTCTGTATATATTTTAGGAGAGGTTATTAAAGAATTACTTCATGAGCCACTAAAATATGAAGCGTCACTGATAAATAGGGAGATGCTAAATTGTACTTACACTTGAAGTATAAATAATATAATAACAATAGAGCAGTTTCTACACAATTAATTTAGTATCTCCCATTTATCTTCTTCCATTACTGAAACAACACAGGTAAGCAAGTATAATGTTTGAAGTAGGACAATGAGGTTGCCCAAGAATAATACTCAGGAGAAGCATACAACTCACTCAATGGATACAGGTCCTGCCCTTGAAAACTGCTCAGTCTAAATGAACAAGCAGATGAGAATTTTCAGAGAAAAATGTCAAAAAGTATCAGAAACATCAAAGAACATCATCTTGAGTGCTACACTTCAGGAGTCTAAAAATTATCTGAGCTAATTCAGGAGTGCAAAGGAGACACAATTGAGCAAACAAGGATGAAGCATTGCACAGGCTCAGGAATGCCTCCTACACCTACCTGGCTCTGATAAGCTGTCCAAAATGAAGATGTGCACGTTCTTTCTACTGAGGTAAGACCACCCTAGTGACAGCAACCTGCTGGTCTTAGTAAGATGAACAACAAAACCAGTACTGGTTGTACACACCATGTTGAACTCAGCAGCATCTTCTTCCTTGCTTTCCACTCATTGTCTGACTCACAGGTAGTCTACCTGCTCAGATTGATGACTGGTAAAACAACTTTCTTCATTCTTGGCAATAATAAGCCTTCTCTGGATGCAAGAGATGACTGGAGATAGCTGGTGTATTTCAGGCATGTTCCTCTTAATTACAGGTCTGAGGTAAAATCAGCGCCTCTCCTCTCAAACTGAACAGGTAGTGCCTGTAGCTGCAGTTGGCAAGGATGATGTTTGCAGGGCAATATCCAAACCTACAGAGTCTAAATCCTAACTGAAGCAAGCACAGGGCACTGGGGTAACAAGTGTCTTAAAGATGAAGTTACAAGATTTCTGTCTAAAAGGTTTCCAAGAGTAAGACTACAGTGGGAAAAGCAGTTCAGGCACTTAATGGCCTCCACTTCACCACCACAAATGGAAAGGAGAAATGAAGACAAAACCAACACACACACCTGCTCTACCCTCCTGCCAAAGTCACTGATAACATACTAAAAAATTCGATCCCAGTAACAGTAGCTGTGTGAAAGGCAGAGATAAAAAAGTTATGTCTTTATGAGTGTTTTAAGAGTTATTACTGTAGCATCAGCCATGAGAAATTCAGAGAATCATTTTAACTACCACTTCATAAAACACAAATTATGCAAAGAGGCAAATACATTACTTCTTCAACTTGTGTTTTTAATCAAGCAAATATGGAGAGGTTCTCCATAATCCATGTTACCCAAAACAAATTATGTGAGTTTTTGTACCAAGCCAGTACCTTAAAAAATACTTCTTTTATTTTGACTGTTGCAATTTTGTTGGAACAAAGTATCTTATTTATACACTAGCAGCCGATTTAGTTTGTGGGTTTTAGTTGCCACAGAAGAGACTGTCAATCTCACCAAGCCTGCATTCTTTCTAACTCCTTTTTGTTTTGTTTTCATGGGGAAAGAATATTCTACTGCCCTTGACTGAATGTGCAAAATTCAGTTTTCCATATTTGAATGGAAACATTGTCATGAGGGATATAATTTATTTCCTAGCACCACATGTTTCGTATTTCCTGACAACCGTAGATTAAACTTCTTTCAAAGGTGATAATTAAAATTTTTATGAGCATATCTAATATTAAACAGCTACTGGCAGGCTATGGTGCCATGTCTGCTTAATGCACAGGGAAGAAAAGCAATAAAAATTAACTGTCAAAGCAGCAGCTTGATTTTCCCTGTCAGCTACCAAAATGTACTCTCAGTCATGAGACTTCCTCCCATATAGAGGTTACTAAATTTGTATAACACAACGGTTTTCTGCACATTGTCCAAACATTACAAGAAAAAGAACAGAACAGAACAGAACAGAACAGAATAGAATAGAATAGAATAGAATAGAATAGAATAGAATAGAATAGAATACAATAGAATACAATAGAATAGAATAGAATAGAATGCTTCAAGATAAAGTGTTACTAGTTTTATTACAAATAAATTGTTAATCTAGAGTGTTGCTTTGGGTAATAAATTGAACTGTTGAAAATGTAGGCAGAAGAATTAAGCTGTGTCTATTTTTAACAAAACAAAGGGGTTTGACCAAGGGTTGCACAGTCACTTTCAAGCAGTTTGAGGAATCACTCTGCTGAATGTATGTAACGGGATTTTTTTCCTATTTTTAGCCAAGTGTATTTCTTTATCTGGCTCAAGGCATGAAAATCATTGGCACTACCAGGTCCTCTTTTTTTAGTGGCAGTCAATACTCGTATCAATTCAAAGCTGTCAGGAAAGCTGCAGCTTGGATTAAGCTATTTGTTGGAGGAAAGACTTTTTTCTTTACAAAACATGGTACAAAAGATGCAAACAATAGTATCTCAATCCCAAGAGGAATACAGTGTGCTTAACCTTATTTAATTAAATCATTTAAAATGCACACGGGAAACCTTAGCCACAAAGGAACTTACTGTTCAAACAAAACAAAAATGATAAATCTTAAAACAGTTAATAGAAGCTGCATAGATTTTGCAGTCAGAATATTACATTAGTCTTTTACATTTACATTGTCCATTACATTAGTAGCCTTAATGGAAATCTTTAAATTATGCATTACTCACAGAACAACGTAAGCAGTCAGAACTTATGAAATGCCAGAATTAAAATGGTCCCTTCAAATTCAATCATGCTATAAGCTGTAGAAATTCTGCATTAGTCAGTATTTCTGCACAAAACTAGTACCATAATCCTCAAACATATTATGGAGAAGTCACTTCACATACCATTATTTAAAATTCTCCTTAAATCTTCCATGCTCCACTTTTTACACATAATTCAAACACAAAAAAATACAAAGATGATTGTTAAATATACCAGAAAGGCTGATGAACATCACCATAAAGTAAGTCAAGATGTATAACAACTTCAGCACTCAATGTTCACCAGTAAGAGGACATAATAAACAAAATACACCAAAAAATCAAATTTGGACTCTAAAGGCATGAATAATTGAACAGTACCCATTGCATTTCTATAAAGGTGAAGGGATGAGTGAAAAAAACAGAGATTTTATCTCCTTCATATGATCCAGAAACCTTCAATGCATTAAGTTATAAAAAGGTCTCGTATTTGAAAAAAATGTGTCACATTCTCAATATCATTCTGAAGGGAAGGGTAGCTGAAAGCTACTTCAAGGGAGAGACTTGAGCCTCTGTTCATGCTCACGGGTTATTTCACTGCAGAAGGTTTGTCATTCCACAGGTAAGACAGCCTGAAAGTATATCTAAAAAGGCTAAGGGCAGAGTCCCAAGAGTGAGGACTAATTTCAGAAACAAGCTTTGCATCTTCCCAGGCCCTGCCATGTATTCAAGGAGATCCCAGACATCAAGAATGAGTTATACAAGGTAAATGAAGTTTTGAAGATCAAAACATACTACAACGAGATGCACGAAGGTCCTGAAGAGCCCGATCAATCTGAGGACTTCAAGACAAAGTGTAGGAAAGCAGGTATCAGGTAGATGAAAGATGCAGCAATTGGGTGTCAGTTTGGATGTCCTGGATTTGATTATATCAGCTGTCCTTGCCTAAATTTCACAGGAAAATCCCTCTGGGGGGAAGAATTAAGTCACAGAGACTACTTAGATACTTCACTGGGAAGCGGCAATGCAAAACTGGCAAAGTACAGGATGACATATTTAAGAATAGTCTCTTAGCAACCTTTTAGTTAAGGAACTTTTTTCATCAACTCAGTTTCAGCTTTTTCCAGATTTACAGCAGTCAAGATGAGGGGGAAATACTTGCCAGCAACTTAAATCAAGGAGGGTGGTTTCAAGACATGTCAGGGTAAAGGAAGTTATTTCTGTGTTCTAGTACATTTAGGTGGCAGAGGTTTTATCTCCCCAAGAAAGCAGCAAATTTGCATTAGACAATTCTGGAAGCTACTTTACATTGAAAACAGAGGTGGAGAGATACAAAGGGATCTCATCCATAAAGCCAGAGGGCTTCCTGGGGACTTCAACCTGAAGCATAACACGGTAATTGCAAACAATTTCCATTTCCTTCCACAAACCAGCTTGTTGATTTGAAGTCATTAGAGCGTTGCTCATTCTGATGAAGTTTCCGATTCATAACCTGCTTCCCTGCTAACTCCACTTAAGTTTTATTGCCACAGTCACAATGATTCAAATGCTTTCATAAAACCTTGCAAACATTAAAATCACTGTGTATACAGAGTCCTAACACACTGATGAAGCGAACCCTGAAGATTTATATATCCATTTGCTTTTCCATGCACGTGTCCGTGGTCTTAAAATACAAATCAGTTGAACAAATTCAAAAGACAAACTTCAGCACACTTGGAATCGCCTTCCCTCAGCATTCCTGGCCTCTAAATGAGAATACAAGTGAGAAATGGGATACCATAACTGCTCGCTTAGCAGCAAAACAGAGTCTCTTTGTACATATCAAAGATCAATGCTGTAAACTTTTATGACAGTATTGTATATGGCTGCTAGTGTAGGAAAGAAAAAAACAACACAATATTGCTTTGGGACACTGACCAACTAACAAAAACACACTAAAAGACAGAACTTTAATCTAATTTCTCAAAAAAGAAAACCAGAAAAAAATAAGTGAAGAGTTTATAAACATGTTTAGCTTTATACTACATTTAGTGGTTTTATAAAAATTAATTCAATGTTAAAAGTCAGTACTTAGGCATGCTTTGAAAATACTGTTAATAAGAAGGTGACTAGAACCAGCAACGTACATAGGCTCCTCCATCAGTAAAAAATTATGGGAAGTCTTTGCCTGAAGAATTGTCTATCTTCTTGTTACCATTTATAATCTCTATCACATTCATTCATTAACAATGTGTTCTTTAGAAGAATTTTCAGACACATACTGAATTCCCATCACAAACCCAAATAATACAATATATAAGACAGAAATTTCTGATATGAAGCTTCATTTTGTGGTAGATTCAAACTAAGAAGAAATCCAAGGCTACTTGAATGTCTCTGAATTATTTGAACAACCTAACATATCACAAAAATTGTTATGCAAAGAAGAAATCTATAAAAAATGTTAAATTCCAAGATTTGCTACAGATATTATTGAAAAGAAAACTAAACTTCCTGTATTAAGATATTCTTTTAAGTTAACAGTGCTACTGCACAAAATTAGAAAAAGCAATTTCAAGGTGCATATTTCAAAAAAATTTCTTCTTTAAAACACTAACCCTTACAAACTCAAACAGATATTCTGCCCAAGTGGCAAGTGATTATTTCCTACGTTTTATTCACAGGATTATTTGAGGTTGCTTGAAGGGGGCCAACACAAACAAAATCCTGACAAAGGAAATAGAGAAAGTCATCATGACTAAATGAAAAAGTACTACAACAAACATAGTTTTTCAAGTGATAGGGTAAATGTACAGACACAAGACCATAACTAGACAGTAAATAACACTTAACAAAGTTAAAAGAGTGAATAGTTTTTTGTAAAGACAGATCTGCTCAGAATGTCTTATATTGTTCCCTGACAATTTATTTTTATTTTTTGTTTGATTGCAATGACTTGGAAGTATCTTTCACTTGGAATATCCCTTCATATTTCATTTTATATTATAAGCAGTTTGCACTGGCCATCCAGAAAGAAATTCAAGTTGCTAATTTTCCACATTGTTATAACACTAAGCTTGACTACAAAGCAGAAGTGTCACTTTAAGCAGAGATAAGACTGTTTTTGACATCCAGCAGCTATTGCTATTGTGATTAAAATGAATTATACTTGAAGCACCTTAACCCTCTCCCATGATAAATTTCTAATTAGCTAAAGCTATGACTCACAAATACATTTAGATTAAAAAAATATAATTTTTCTGTGTGTACAGTGGAGCTTAAATTCTCCAATAAAACAACTCACCATGGTTGCAAAGGGTATAGCTCTTGAAGCATGGTAATAGATGGCAATGAAGTTGATGAAGAAGGCAGTCCCACACACCATTGCTGGAATAAGGAAGGCTCCGATGAACATCTGCTTTATCCATCGCCTCCCTGTGAGAAGGGACATTGCAATGGGACTGGTAAGATACAGCATTTTTTTAAAATTTATTAGCAAGCACTCCAGAATTTACATGTTTGACTACTTCTCCCAGAAAAAGGCTAAAGAAATAAGTAACAACATACTAGATCAGTAGAAGAGCTAAGAGCAAACTAAGTTTCATCTGACTCCTGGTAACTCACAAGATGCAGGACATCAATCAATTTAGTAGGCCAGGTGAAAAGACAAGAAAAGGGATACAGCATGAGAACATTTCAGCTGAAGAATAGCATATGCTGACTAAGCTGGCCAAGAACCTTGGGTGTGAAACCTAAGGGTCTATGTAGCAGCAGATAACAGGATGGGGGAAAAAAGAAAAAATCTGGATGCTTGTCTGTGACTTAAGCAGCATTGATGTGCTTCAATTAAAGCCTCTCTGCAAGATTGTGTCTGGGATGTTTGGGAATCCTTTGGGAAACAGAGAAGAGGCAGAGAACAGAGCTGGCCCTGTGCAGAACCTGCTCCCACTCTGAGAGCACAGGAGAGCTCAGCATTGCTCCCAGGACAACTCAGCACTCCAGCTGCTTCCAGGCAGCACCTGCTCCAGGCTGGCTTGATCCAAGCAAGCTGATTACACACATTCATGATGCATTAAGGAAATGGCTATCCCTGGTATATAGCAAAATGACACAGCATTTAACATCCAGGAAAAACTGAACTCTTGTCATTTTCAACAGCAGAAAAGGTAAAAAGAAAGTGATTTCTAAACTCTAAGCATCAGGGGAACAGAACACTTGTTGGCAGTTATTACTAAGTTTAGAGCTCCCTGAGGAGCTCAAAGAAATCCTTTTAGGCAATACCTTAAAAATTTCCCCTATCTGTATTCCCTGTACTTTTTATGCTCTTAAATACTGTCTATATTTATACACCACAATATCAATATGCAGCAAGTAAAAACAAATTAAAAGAGCATATTTTTTCAAGACAACGATATGTATTTTCAACAGGAGCCAACACAATCAGCATTTCACGGTTTGATACATGTTTATCTGTTAAAAAAAAAAGCATATCTGGCTCAACAGTAGAGCACAATACAATACAGCACAGCAACCCTTTTCGAACTAGATCTGGTTTTGTACCAACTGCTAGGTTTACAGACAAGCCATATGAAAATAAATTTCTAACCTCCAAATTCAAAGTACAGTTGAGATTGAACACTGACAGGTATATCATGCTAAAAAGATACAAATTTTCTTTTGGGAACTTACCAAAGTATTTTTTCTAAGCAATCTAGAAGATAATAGATATTGATTATTCTTTTATTGCAGCATAGGGAAGGGATGAAGCTAGTGCACTGCAAGAATCTAACTGGTCATAACTCAGAGGCATAGTGGGGAGCATTTGAAGACAGCCTGTTCAAATTCTTTCAATTCTTCTGTCAATTTTATTTGGCTTCTGCTCTCTACTGATGCTCATTTTGATTTTCTAAGTATAAAGTAGAGCATGTACTGGAAAGCAGAACAACTTTATTTAAAAGTTGATATAAACAGTTTTCCCCATCTGCAATTAATGGTCTAGTAAATAATCTATACTCATCCTTTTTGTGTTAGCCTAACATAACCCTCCTACTACATACACAAGAGGACCACATAGGAGTCATCTGGAGAAGATGACATGAACTGTTTAACAACATGTTACACAAAAGGGAAAGGCTATTATACTCAGTGGAGTCATGAGCCAAAAAATATATACAAGAGTATAACAAGCAATTTGGAAGTCACAATCGTTAACAGCTCTTTGGCTCTTTTAAATCAACCTAAGACTTCATTTACCATTTTAGAAAGCATAGCCAGTACTGAGTAGATAACATGAAAGTTAAATATACTAAAAATATATTTCCTGTTTATTAAGAATCTAATGGATTCCATCTAACTCCATGAGGACTCTTCTACAATGGTGCAAATCAGAAAATAATAACTTCTCCATTTAACATGGCAATGAAAATGCTAAAACATGAAAACAGTTTACCTCCTTGTCTAGCATAAAGGCTTCCTCCAAAATATCCATTCACTGGCGATGTTGCAGCATAAACAAATATAGCTGTACTAAGCATTGATCCTCTCCTAAAAGAAGGGATGTTTTTGGTAAATGAAATGCAAAACCAAACACAATTAGAGAAAAAAATTCCCTATATTTTTGAAAGAGGTAGTTATTTATTATTTTTATGAAATACAAATATTTAGAAGTGCTTAAATTGTACAATCTGCATAAGAATGAGAACTGTTTGTATACAAGGCTTTGGCCAAGTCTAATTCACTGGGGGTAAGAGAGTTTGAACATACTACATTCTTCTCTAATGTGCATTTATTTTAACTGGAGTACAGAATCTCACCTCTGATAAATATACTCTGACATTTGAGTGTGTATACTTTGTGCATAAATAACTATTTACACGACATACATAAAGTGTAAGATTCAACTGCAGATAAAATGTCAAAAGGCCAATATTAACAAAAATATACTAAGATTGTGAATAATGTTTCTGCCATCCCCCAGAAATTAACTTTAAAGATTGAAAATGTTCATCTGGCAGAAAATTAGATTTAGAAACTATAAATACTGTAATGAAGTCACAAATCAGCATTAAGTAGTGCAATCAGAAGAGCTTAGTAATTTTTTAAATGTCACCCCATTAAATGGCGGACTACTAATTTTGGCATAATTTTTCTGAAATTTTACAAGCAAAGCTAATAATTTTAAATCAAAGAAGCCATTTCCAGATACATTTTAAAAGATCATATCTAAGAATAGAAAGATATGTTATTCATTAATAGAGTTGTTTCTCCACATCCCTCTGCTATCCTTCAACAGCAAAAAGCAGTAGGTTTTCAGCTGACTTACTGTACTTTCTTCAAATTAGTTGCTCTGAGAGATTTTAATTACTGCCATTTTGGTTTTTGAGGAACCATTCCTGGATGCCTGCTGTACTCAAAGAAGCAATCTTTAGCACTTAGGCTTCCATGACTGTATGACCAAAGTAAATACACCTGCTGGTCACACACATCGAAGGACTGTGTTGCCAACATCTGTTTTTTAAAAACTTCTCGTAAGTTAAGACTATTTAGAAATATCTGCAAAACCCCCACAAGCAGGCACAGTCTGAAATAGCACTGCCATTGTAAATCCAGGCTATTAGTAAAACCACCAGCCTTGGTGCAATTTTCTGAAACGTAAGAATTGTCTGCACCAGGTTTGGTCAATTGTTCCACTAGACACCCAGAATTCATCACTTTGAAAGTGACAGAAAGGCCCACTGCAATAAAAGACTAAGTGCACATATCTTATCAAAAAATACCCTTCTGATACATTTCACAACTGACATGACTAACTTACAGCTTCCCTACAGGGCATATACATTCTGAAATGGTTTTACTTTGTCCTCTGAAGGGCTGACATGCTGCACAATTAAAAGTGTATATGTATGCCTGTCTAGAAATATAACCATGAGGCACAAGGAGGGGAATAACACCCTATGAAAAATCAAAATATGCCAAGATTCTGGTACTACAGAGTGGCTTTCCAAACACACCGCTAAAAGGCCACTATATTGAGAAGCAAGAGCTCTCTCTAGTGGCACATTAGAAGTATTACAATTTGTTAAAACCACATTACAGGTGATTATCCACAGATGAAAGTTTCATCACTGCTTAAAACAAATCACTTGTAAAAAACCCAAAACACAAGCCAGTAATTCCCTCCAATACCCAAAATACAATCACTACAGAAACAGATGAAGTCAACCCAGTAACCCAAAAATCTCAATCAAATTAAGAGGTAAAGGAAGAAAACAGGTGAACTACAAGCAGTGTGTTAAATTTAAACTTGAGTATCATTAGTTTTTTAAAATTGATTCTTTCCAGTCAGGACCACAGCCCACCTATTTATGGGGATTCTACATCAACACAGGCTGAGCACCATGTGTTCACAAGAACTTATGGAATTACATTTTCATTCCCAAGCAGACTTGTGATAAGACTGACTTAATACTGACTTGTCAGCAGAAAACAGGACTATTCACAACAGAGCACACTCTTCAGTCTTCACAGGACATGGTGGGGAAATAGGGTCAGAAATATACTAACATCTTGTTACTCTGGATGAAACCAGGAGTGAAATATGTACCTTTGAATACATGTATTTCCCATATTATCTACTACTGATCCTGCAGAACAACAAACTAGTTTCATAGTAAATCATTCAAAAAGCAAGCACTAAAAGAGAAAACCAAAGGAGACTGACTAATGTAATAATAGTAGGACAAAGTTTCATTACAAATTAAAAGAGCACTTCTTAATGCTATATCTGATCTACAGATTACGACTAAAAACTCAAAACCAGTTTTTTCCAGGTCAGTTAGAACAATAATTTTTGTAATTATTTTGTTCACTTAAAACATTTATATATGGAAGACATGGCACAAATATACTTACTCTGTGTATAAATCTTCTATCATTGCAACAATAATGACTATAAGAGACACAGCAAAAATTTGACAGCCAGAACCAATAAGCGATGAAAATATTAGAGGATGACTGGATGGTCTAAACACATCTCCATGGACCTGCTTCCACCCATACTCATCACCTAGATCTCTGTCCTGGGAACAACAACAACAAATTTTAAGTCTAGTCATGACAGTTAAAGACAAACACATAAGCTACATAAAAACAAAAGGTCTGATTTAATAAAGCAACTTCAAGTGAAGCCTGTCTTCTCTTCTGAACGCATCAAATCTAAGAGAAAAGTTTACTTTTCAGATGCTTATGGAAGACAACAACAAATTACTACCTGAATGTACAACACAATAAAATCTGTCAGAATCCCTCCCTGTCTCTAAAGCCTCTGAGGTGCTTAGGAGAACATCAGGCCTCTCCTACAAAATCAGAATGGACCTAGTTTATCCTGTGTTTAGATATGAACATTAACAGAGTGACTACAGAGAGATTTTTGGGTTGCAACCTAGAAGCATGTTATAAAGAAAGCCAGTAACACTTTCAAGACACACAGAAGGCATTTTCTGTCCAACTGAAGAAAGCCATTCAGAGCTGCTAACACAATGAATGTACAACAAGAAAACAATAAACCTTAAAAAAAAGTTTTTAAAGTCTGAATGCAGATCTTACCATATCATCCATTTCTTCCTCCTTGCTGTATCTTGCATAATCTTTTCGCAAAGTTCTCATTAATATCATAGACACCAGGCCAACCAGAAAGATCACCATCATAAAAGAATTGAAAATTGAAAACCAGTGAATCTACAAGAAGAAAACACACCCTAAGGTTTAGAACTGTAACTGTGTTTCAAATTGTTCCAAGAAGGATAAATTGCTGCCTATAAGGACAGTGTGTCAGCACTAGGTAACTAACAATAAACGGTACTGTAAGTAACACTACGTTTTTAGAAAGTGACACTAAAACTGGCCTGTGAAACACCATACATTAACCTTTTTAACAGCCAGCCCTGCTCAGGACGAAGTTATCACAACTTAGTTAAGCAGCAGCAAAGTTTGAACAACTGGCTGAGCACGCTCCCTTGGTAAGCAAAGGCAACACGATGTACTGCTGCCTTCCCAGAGAAGAGGTTTAAGTAGCAAAGCCAAAGGAATTATTGCTTTGCACAGGATCAAAACGTGCAGCAGTGTTATTTTTGCTCTTAAAAGCATATCCTCCTGGTTTTCACTGAGCTCCAAACAGAATGTAAAGTCTCTACTTTCAGACAGTAGCACAGCTCAGTACACTACCCTAAAGGAGATTACAACCACAGATTTAAACACAACTGATAGTGCCAACTGGTTTAGGCTAATGCTTTTTGCTCAGCATTTACTTAAGAAAGAAGTGTGCCTATGGCCAACTGCACTTATTCAGCTTACACAGCTGCACAGTCGTGTCCCTGAAGTTTCATTGTTTCTGGTCACCTGAATGTATTTTCTTGAACTAACCTGTATTTTCTGCAAGCTTGAAGATTGTCTGCATATTTACTAAAGCGCTCTAAAAAACCAGAGCCATCCTATTTTAGCAGCAACACTTCCACTTAAACAACAGTCAGACCTCCCTGTTTTATTGTCCCAGAACACCAGGAAAATCTGAAAATTCAAAGACATAATCCAAAAATTGCATGACATCTGAACTAATACAACCATTTTAAAAGGATGCATTGTGAGGCTGTCTTAGAACAATACATACTCTGTGCTGAAAGAAAGATGGGTCAAGATACTTGTCAAATCGGTCTTCAAACTTCACGTCTGATTTCTTCCATTTCACCTGAATAGAGAAATGTTTACATTTTAAAAGCTCCTTACAGTATTTTTAGCTATACTCACATGCAGAAACCCAGAACACACATTAAAAATCACCCACTTTGGATGTTTTCTTCAACATGAATGGGGTTTGGCAAAAAAACAATGGGATGATGTTCCTAAAGACTGGTCTATCTACAGGTCAGGCATAGAATGAACATCAGCCACCTCGCCTCATGCATCTAATCTTGTCCATGCTTATGTTTAAGAACAAGGAAGAATCAGTCTTGCACTGCCTCAGTTCTCACTGCCTCTATGAGGCTAACCAAAGATACAAATATGTAGTTGTCAAATACAACAAACCTTTTTCATTACTATAGAATCTATATTTTATATATATAAAATACACACACACATTTACTATGAATCTAGACACTTCAACTGCCAATAAATTACTCTGAAACTGGAAAAGTATGTGTTTATGGACAGATTATCACAGAGTAACGGGGTATTACTGTTGTCAATTCTCCACCAGCTGCAGAGAGGACTGCTTTGTATTTGGAAAATGCAATTGCATTAATGAACTATATGGTGCTAATATGGTAGCACAAAGTATTTTTGAGAATTTTTGCAAGATTGCATTTAAAAATTAAAATTAAAACCATTTTAGAAACTAAAACACAAGCCTATCCAAAAATCTTTCTCAAAAGCATGTCAAAAATTATCAGGATTTTTAGTGATATTGAAACAAATGCAGCCCCCTTGTACCTATCTATTTTAAAATACATGAGAAGGAACTATCCCTTCCAAAAGGTTTTCTCTTACTGAGTACAGAAAGCATGTAAATGTAGATTGAACATCCCCTATCACTCACCACAGTCCTGAGACCTATTAAAAACCCCAAGATGCCAGCACTACTCACTCTGAGGTTTGATATTAATGTTCCTCAGTTCAAATTACAACCTCGTTCAAGATTAGTAGCTCAAAACATTAATAGCTTTCAAAATTGTTTCAAGGAGACACATTTCTCATTAGAGCATCTACCACTATGAAGCACAGTTTAGAAAAAATCCACAGTGAAAATCTGTGAATTAAACACCACACACAGGCCAGCCCAGCAACTGCCCAGTGGTGCCAACAGAATTTGGTAGAGAAGTCCTGAGCTTTGTATGCTAAAATGTATTTTAAAGGACTATCTTATGTTATTTTCATTACTGGCTGCTACTCAATGCTGTCCAACTTAAAATTTAGAGCAAATGGATTTCACAATGCTGGCAGAATTTGAAATAGTAAACTCTGAAATTTCTACCATCAATTTTGTAGTAAAAATAGGGAAAATGTAATAAAAAATAGTGTAAATGTAATTCCAAAAATGAAAAAAAACCCTAGTTATCTGCACTTAAAACTATACAACTTATTCAGCACAAGAGAAATGTAATTGTGGCAAGAATATCCTCTGAAATAAAATCCTATGCTGACATCTACTGCTAATGCATGGAAGAAAAGCAATGCATTAAAAAATGGTTTCGCTATACAAATGTGTTGAACACGACAAGTGAACCATCACTTGATTTAAGTAACATCAACTAAATAAAGAGGAAAACTAAAAAAATTAATTTGCCTCAACCAGCAAGCATTACTTATTCTTTAGCTTTTATCATAGCAACTCAATATCACAGCAGAGAGCTTGAGAAAAAGGAACTTAAAACCTTATTAATCACGTTATATAAAGAAGAAATTTCTACTGGAATTGCAAAACAAAGTAAATTTTGGTATTAACTGCTTGCAAAGCATAAATGCTTACAGTGGATTCTTATGCTAGCTCAGAATCCAGTTCAAACTTATGATACAAATGTCAGAAGTCCAAACATGAAAACAAATGAGTACCTACTCGTGGGTCCTCTACACTTCTAGTCTCCATCCTTTCAGGGTATCTTCCTTTCCCACTAAAACACTTTTCTGCACTCTACAGAAGCTCCAGTTTGTCTGGAGGACTTCAAAAATCATAATTTTACATTTGTTATTAATAAATCTATCAGGTTTTTTTCAGCAACAAAAGAAAATAATTGAAGGAGTGGAGATGCATCTTCCTCTAACACAGCCCGACATATCAGTACATACTCTAGTACACAAGTACCTATTTTTGAGCTATTTCACCATGTAGAATTTCTTATTACAGGTGCATCACCAAATTACTTACTGAATATGACATCTGGATTTTTGTGTTTGGTACCAATTTCACCTTTCCTTCACTGGTCAGATTGACATCTACAATTCTATTTCCATTGAAACCAATTTCAAGTTTTTTGTAAGTCCAAAGGTAATAATCTTCTCCGTTTTCATCTGCTTCTCCAACAATCCCTGCACAGGAAACAAGCACAAACATCTATTATAGGTATGCTTTTCAGATATTTTGCATTTATTTTTTAAAAATACACATTACAGAAGTTTTGCCAGCTAAAAAAGCAACAGAAACAAAGAGAACACAGAAGATCTTATGCTCTTCTTTTCAACTCTAATATCTCAACTCTGCTTTCAATCCACAGTCTCCGAAAGAAGCATTTTGTAATGGCACTAAAATAAAAAGCATGCAGCTACAAACACTGCAGAAGACCCAACAGCAGTGCCTCTACTTTTATTTGCAATTCTTACCAGATAAATCACTAGCTAAACAGAGATTCATTTACCCTAACAGAACTTAGCCAAGACCTCTATAATTTCCCATCTTCCATCTGTCTATTAATTCATTTTTCTTCCTCTTAAAAATCTTACTTTCTCTCTGTAATCCTCATTAGCTGACTTCCCAACACATGCTTTTTGCTCTCGCTTGCACACAAGTTTTCAATGCTTGCCAAAAATGGGGTTTTATATTAGGAAGAACTTCTTTACTGTGAGGATGGTGAGACACTGGAACAGATTACCCAAGAGAAGTTGTGGCTGTACCATCCCTGAAAGTGTTCAAGGCCAGGATGGATGGAGCTCTGTGCAACTTGATCTAGTGGAAAGTGTCCCTGCCCAGGGCAGGGGAGGTTGAAACAAGATGATCTTTATGCTCCCTTCCAACTCAAACCATCCAAACCATTATATGATTAAGTTCTTAATTTTCAGTAAGTTAGTGCAAAATGTCTCATCTACTACAGAAGAGTTCCAGAGACTCTGGTATGCTGGGTGAAAACAGAAAAAGTTTAACAGTCAGCAAGTTCCCAGGCTATTAAGCGTCACCTTTGATGTCAAGATCAAAGATCACATACAAGAAGTACAAGATGGAAAGTCACAAAAAAATAGCACTCAAGATACACAAGGGTGAGGGGAATGGGAGAACAAGTAAGTGAAGGATATGGAACAGGCTATCACAAAGCACCAGGTATATGGAGGAAGGGCCTTTCTAGATCACCTGTGTTTTTTCATTTTCAAGGTGGTATTTTTCTGTCAAGTTTTATACTCATGCTCATCTGTCAGGACTGCCATGTATGTGCCATCTACATGAAACATGTGCCAGTTTGTGCCTCCACCATACAGCCTAGCACCTGCCATGCCATCTGTTCCCATGGTAGTATCCAGAACCATGACAATATAGACCTCTAAACTACTTAAAGGACATTCTGATCAATCACTCACTGAAGGAATGAACTAACACAGTGCTTCACACAAGGAATATCCTGAAACTATCCAGCCTAGTCCCTCTCTCCACTGTGGGACAGCAATTCAGGAAAAAATATAAAATGGATAGTTTTTTCTGAATGCATTTAAAAATATCTAGTTGCCTTTTTCAGGTCAGAAAGTAGTGTAAACCCTCCAGAGCCCTCAAACAGCAGTGTGATGTCATTACCTTCAGTTATCAGCAGTTAAGAAAGGTTAATTTATGCCTAGTCTTTACTGAAAATAGAGTGCTCCTTACAGGCTATTTTGAGGACTTCTAGGGTGAATTTTAGGAATTAATGTTTGTGCACATGTCTTGGTATCAGTAAGCCTTAGCAAGGTGGAAAACCATAAAGAACATAAAGGATGAACTTAACTAAAGTTGGCCAGGAGACAGGAGGAGTGCCATGAATGCATCTGGATGAGCCCAGAGAAGTGAATGGTCTGCTTTAAGAATAGAATTAAAGAGAAGTTGCCTAGAATTCTCAGCAAACATTAGCACCATCTGAATCCTTCTCTTTTACACTCTTCAGAGAGAACTTTCTTTTGGTAGCACTAAAAAAAGACTCCAGCCATCTACATTCAGGGAACAAAATTTTGGTTTAATTCAGCTACAAGATGTGAAGCAACAATGAAAAACATAGGATATTGGGTCATAGAGTATACACAATACATGCTGGCTAGTAAGGTTCTCAAGATAGGTAATCCAAATGAAGTGGATCAACATGACAGCCTTCACAGAGTAACAAAAAAAGACATTCAGCACCAGCTATTTTTAAAGCAAGCTGAGGGTAACCAATTCTGAACACTGTCTTCATGAAACCGAAAAAACCCTTCTCAGTATTCAGAGATGCCATCCCTAACTACTTCAGTTCTTACACACTAGGACTATCTTACACGGTCCTAGTGGTTTTCTTCACTATAATTACTGAAATTTAGTAACTATTTAGAAGTAGTTACAGCTATGCAATGACAATCAAGCAGAAGATATTTGCTTTCTTTAGCATCTCTACCTGCCACCACATTCTGTGGTATTAGACAAGTCTACACAACACACTCCAAGGCACCAGCAAGCTGGCAGAGGCATGTGTACAGTATCATTCATGCCATATTCATAACAGAAATACTTAAAATAAAAACTGGTCAGTTAGCAGCAAGTCTCAGTGCTTCAAGTTTTCTGCAGCACTCAGAGCCTGAAACATTTCTGTTGTTGAACAGAGACCCAGGAAAACCAAAATTATTGCACATAAGCTATATTCTCAGTTTTCTCCACTGTACTGGGAACATAAAGGTCCAAAATACTCATTCAGACTTGCAGATAAACACTTCTGACTGGTTCAGGTACATCACTCCTTTCTCAGCCCCCCACCAAGAACTCATTAATTTTTCTGAATAAAAGTCAGGCTAATATTGACCAATCTGCAGTCCTGCTACTGTTACCTAACCCACAGGAGACACAGACCAAAACGGTCAGCACCACTTGCTTTCACACCTGATGTCAGATTACATCCTTACATAATATTACCAGTACTTAGGATCCTGTAGTCCCCTATTATGTAGCACAGCTTGAGATCCTGGTTCCAAATTATCAAAAGCAGCTTCTTAGTATCTTAGAAAGATGATACCTAGATTCTATGTGTTTTCTAGCTGACTTCTTGTGCATAAGAAGTATACTGTTGGGAAACATTAAAAACACTGGAATCACAGGAAAACAGATTTTTTTAGCTGAGAGCATAAAATTTTCAGTGTATAGAAAATTTAGTAGGTATGTTTGTTCTTTGGCATTTTAGATGATGGAACATGACCAGAAAAATAAATCCTAAATAAGAAAGCCTCCAAGACTTGACAGCCACATAGGATTCCAAAAAAGTCAGCTTAGCATCCATCAGCCTTGGGCAATTCAAAGCCTACATACCTGCCACTAGTCTAGAAAAATAATTCACTGGTCTTTTGCTGAAAGCCCAAAGCCATAAAAAAATTGTAGCAACAACTGCCACCAATGCATGCTTTTAAAAAGCCTACCAGCAATTGCACAAGTAGTACAATAAAGGCCACGCAGAGTAACTCAGGTCTACTCCAAGCCTGGCTATAGAGCCATTACACACAATAAGCAAATCAGCTGAAAAGAACAAAATCAATACTTCACTACTTCTCTTCAGGCATTATAATGATATCTCTTAAAAACAGACACATTAAAACAAAACCAAAAAACCCCAGACCTTCCTGACTACCAGATAAATAATAAATAAATAAAGTGTTAATATTTCTGCCATGCTCATCAGACAGATATTTTCTAAAACAAATTAAAATAAGAAAGAGCTAAAAAAAGCACCCTTTGTCAAAATGATTGAATGATGGATGGATAGCATTATTCATACCAGCTATCAAAGAACTTTTCTTGCATGACTTGAACTGCATTTTTGTAGGTGCTGTGGGATTTTGTTTGGTTTTGGCAGGTTTACCTCTTTCACAGAACACAGGCAACAAAGACCTTACCTTACCAAAACATTTTATGGCTGTTTTTCATTTCCTTTCAGCTTATATCTACAACAGGGAGATTAGGCCTTGGAGAGTTTGGTTGACTGCTATCAGTGCAAAGTGCTATCTGCAGAGCACTCTTTACTAGGTACGTGATCACAAGTTATGAGGGAGCAACAAAACACAGAGACCTTAAGAGACAATTGCAATAAGGATACACACATTTTTATTCAAGACACAAGCACTTCTAAGCCCAGATTAATAACACTCTGCAAGAGAAATTTTGAGAACTGTAAAAGAATAAGTAAAATAAAACTCCATATAAACACAGACTACAAAGCAAGAATGTTAACAGCCACTAAATTACCATAAAAGTAAACAAAACAGGTTTTGCATGAGTAATAAAAATAGCAAAATAAAGTTTCAACTCTCACACAATTTTATGAAACTTGTTATTCATGATCACATTAACATGGACCTTATGTGTAACCTATCTAATTACCACTCACTTGAACGTTTGAACAAATTTAGGCCTAAAAAGTTACTACTATTAAATCAGGGCTTGAGAAACAAAACAACTTTTCACTGTTTTTGTATTTCGCTAGTACAGCCATTCTACTGCTCTTTCAATGCAGTAAGCCTTCAACTTATTTCACACAGAATCAAACAAAATTGATTAGATTGGAAAAGACCACTGAGATCATCGAGTCCAACCTATGACCCAACAGCATCTTATCAACCAGACCATGGCACTCAGTGCCACATCCAGTCTTTCCTTAGACACCTCCAGGGATGGTGACTCCACCACCTCTCTGGGCAGTCCACTCCAATCTAATCACCCTTCCTGTGAAGAAATGCTTCCTAATGTTCAACCTATCCCTCCCCTGGTGCAGCTTAGGACTATGTACTCTATTACTTCATTGCATACTCTTGTGACTTTGACTTATATGTAAGTTTCATATTCTTGTAAGGAAGCTTAGTCATTAAATTACTCCATGAAATTCACTAGTACAGGTCATGAGCAGGTGTAATCCAGTCATTAACGCATAATATCACTCACCCCATATTGGCAAGTCATCAATATACATCTGGTACCAATAGTGATTTTTGATAGCATACACAAATGCATCTCTTCTTCCCTTGTCCAGGTCAATTTCACAGTAAGTAGTCTGCATTACATCATCTGCAAATTAAAGCACAGTAAAGATTTAATAATGAGCTGGCTCAAAGTGAAGGCAAACCAAACAAGTGGAGGAATGGACAGTGCTGAAAGTCTCCAAGCCCTCTTGTCTATCCTCAAGTAAGTAACAAACAAGGACACTTAAAAAGGAACCATTAAAGCAAGTACATGATTATGTTCAGAGATCTACACTTCTGCATGCACAGGCTTCCCACATAGTGGGCAAGGAGAGGTTTCACAGCATCCTTTTGCTGCTTCACTCACCCTAAATTAAGGCACAAAAGCTGATGGCAGATTCACCTGAACAGATGAGGAGATCTCTCTAACTTTAACAAGAGGTATGAAATTATTAATGACTATCTAAATTGCTTACAACATTATCTCTCTGTTTTAGCATAATCAGCTTCACTGACTAGGAATAATATTTGTAAAAAATTTTAAAAGTTCTCAGCAATTTTGAAGAAACTACCACTAAGGAAGAAACATAGCAATTAGAGTAAAGATAGAAAAAAAAAAAGGAGAGAAGACAAAACCTGGAATAATGCAAAAGAATACACAAGAGGCTGCATTTGGAAATAAAATAAATCCACCTCTTTCAGTCAGAAATTCCTATCTACAATTCCTATATTATACTGTTAGCAGCCATTCTTTTGTATCCCAGTTTCCTTCCCTAAAGTCTCCTCATCAAGTGAAGAAAGATGAAAGCCCTCAGATTTACAAGACTTGAGAAAGCAACAGATTCAGGGAAAAGCTCCTTCACCTACATCTAAGTAATTGTTTTCATGCTACAAATAGTGAAACACAGTAAAAGTAAAGAATTCCAGCTTCTTCTCTTTTTGTTATCACTGGAATTGAGGACACATTTTAACAGATAAAATTAATTGATGCCCTAAGTAGAGCCCTAATTTGTATCAAAATTCAGTTTACTTTCTTTGATACACTAACTACAATATAAAAAGGAAAATCAAATCACCCGCACAGAAAAAGCACAGGCAAGCAGAATACCTCTAACATAAAATATAGTTTCTCTGATAACAACAAAAATCAAAATAGGCCAAGTATATCTGGTCAACAAAACTTTTTTTCTGGAGAAAAAAGGAGAGTTACAAAACCATTCAAGGCAACAAATGTACCAAGAAGACTTTTCCTGCATGGACAACATTCTCAGGGCCCATACTGGTACATTCAAGAGAAAGAAGGCATTAAAGTTGGCACCACAGCTGCAACAGACGTACAAATTGCACTTATGCCTCTACTGAGCTGGATCCTATATTTTTGGACTGCGTTCCTCCTCATCCGCAAAATGCCTCTGCTTGGTAGTTTTTCATTTTAACAGATTTTTAAATTGTCTTGACATTAATCAAATGAGGGAAAAAAAAGCCAACCCACAAGCCCAGAACCATTATTTTCTGCATTTGTTGCTGAGTAGGGATTCTTTCCGAAGCATTTGGCACTTCACTGTCATACTATGTTCAAATAAAGAATAACACCTTTCTAATACTACATTTTTTGACTCAAAGGATTGTTCAATACACAAAGGATTGTTCAAATGAAAATAAGCCATGAATTAAAATACAGGTAAAAGAAAAACTGATAGGGGCTGTTAAATAAAGCATTTCCTAGGGCCAAAGCAAGAAGGCTGTTGTGGAGAAGTATTATGGGGGCCAGGCTGGCTTTAGGTGACTCTCTGATTCCCAGCAGTACCGGCACAGGTAGTTCAGACTGTAACCTACTCTGAATTTCTCCATGGGCTTTCAGACTGTGGAATTTGCCACTTGTTTGCTTGTTTTACCAGCTGAAATAAGCTACTCTGCATATAATGCTTTAGGATATAAACGGTGAGTTTGCTGCAGTTAAAAAAAAAAAGACTTTGAAATATCATTTGAAGTGAAACGACTGCACTGACTCAAGGCCACAGACAGCAGTGTGCCACAAAAAAAACCTGTCTTCATACATTGTTACAGATCTTATTCCTAGCATTCGGAATACCAGAAGATATCACAGAGACATTATAATCAAATCTGCATTAACTGTGTTATAAGTTGCTCCAGGGCACACACACAAAAGCCCAGCAGAATCATTAGAAACAATCTCATTCAATTCTTGCAAAACACAGGCATGACACTACGTATGGAACGTGATGTCAGCCACACTGCACAGCGCAGTTCCTCTCAGCTCCCTTTAAAACGACTGAAGGAAGACAAGGGCTCCTTTCTCCAGCCACTGACAGCTGAAGCTGTCATTTAGTTACAGGACAGGATTAGGTGATCAAACTTAAATCCACTGTGTTAAATGATTAAATGAAAGAAGCTTAGAATAGCATTTGGTGGCTGGGGAACCTGATGTCTACTTCATTACAGCTTTACCAGATCTAAAGTTTTGCACGTGAAGAATTCTTATCAGAGTTATGGCTGGATGGGTATCCAAGAGGAAAGTGAAGTTAAAGGCAGGTTTTGTGGTGCCTCTGCATCAGGGATGTCAAAGAGGTAGTATGTGCTATGTACTAAAGCTTCAGTAACACACGGTAAATTTCGTAAATGCTATCATTTAGGAATTTTTTTTAAAGCATGACTCATTAAAAAACGTGTGCTTAGCGATATTTCAAATTTCTATGAACAGTCAGATCAGTAGGGTTTTATTCAAACATGTGAACCATATAAAACCTCATTATATCTGACAACACTAAACGCCATCTTTCTAGAAGCGTCGCAGAATAAAGTTTGGGCAAAGAATTCTCCATTAGAAATATGGTCATTTAGTAACATTTCTGAAGAAGCACAAAATGCAATTTTGTTAAAACATCCTTTTCCTCTTTAAATTCATCTTCTCTAATGGCCTGTATGGTAATACAAAAAATAAATTTTCAAACTGAAGTCACTATGATAGCAATGTTCAATAAATTTAATAATTTACTAAATCTCAGGTGTAACAGAGGATGTCACTCAAATACTTGAGTAAAGAACTTGACATATTAATTAAAAAGCATTATTATCCTAGTTTTAGCCTGACAAGATAATTAAGCCAACCAAAAACTTAAAAGTTATATTACAACATAAGTGTATGTTAATAATTCCTTTCTTCCTTGACACACATATCTATACAGATTTGAGACCTGTGATATAAGAACAACATTGTTCATATTGTAAGAGAAGGAAAATCCAGCTATCTTGTATGATTGCATGCATCCTCTCACATGCCACACTTAATACCACAAGAAACACTACTTCATAGAGACTTGAATACACTGTAGATTTGTCCCACCAGTAACCACTGTGAGAGTTCAAGTGGCAACCTTCACTCTCAGAATGACACATTTCTGCAAAATCATATTTTTTTTTATTCTAGTTCAAAAAATACAGGCAATGCCTACTGATTCAACTGCCAGTTTTACTTACATAGTTTAGTACTGCAGCTAAAAACAGCTATAGCCTAAACAATTCCTAGAATATGATGAACAACATGCAGCTTCACACTTACCTGCTACTGCTGTCCAGTCAAACAATGTTGAGAAGGGAATTATTTTTTATTGCACAAGCTGATTTATTAGAACAATTCTATTTCCCTTTTATTCACTTTAGAGGATAAAAACCTTAAAAGTATTAAGTTCAAATCTAATCTAATTTTGTAAACTCATACAATACTTTAAAGAGAAAGAAATGCCTGCAACTGTTAATCTTGCCATAATGCCAAACACACATAAAGAAAAACAGAGATGCCTGTTAACTCAGAACTTAGATATGATTCACATACTCATGAAGAAAATCTGGGCAAGTTCATTACTTATGATCTTAATTATTTCAACTGCAGATTTTAGGTACTCAACACTCCTTCAAGCTGTATCTCTTACTTCAGAACACATGAATCTACTGGTACCAACCAGGCCTCTATCTGCTAACAAAAAGGAAAACAAAAACCAACCAAAAAACCAAACCACCATAAAAGCATGAACAGCCCTGTGTCAATTTAACTGCAGCAATTTCTGAAACAGTGATGCAGAGTTGAAGCCTGTATCAATCACAATGAAATAAAACTTATCCACTACAAAAAATTTATTTCAATTCCACTGATATAATCTAGTTACAATTACCAAAAAAAAAAAAAAAGGGAACAGCACTTCTGCAAAGAACAAGGTCTACCATTAAAATGTCACCAAAAAACTGAGCTACCATCACATTTCAACAATTGAACTAGAAAAGAATTCTTTATAGAAATGCTAAACTTTAAGGACTGGTGTATGAAATCCAAATTTTTTTACAACGCATAAATTAGATATAAATTGTACTGGGTTTATGACAGCTTTTAAGCCTCTAAAAAATGAATTTAAGTATTGCAATCCTCTGCTCTATTTCTTTATTTTTAAAACCTATGTATCAAGGAGATTTGAATTACACATATTTTACATAATTTCATATTAAATACTAATGCTAATTTCATACTAAATACTAAATAATTACTGTTACAATTAACTTATACTTGTTACTCTAAAATGTGGAAAAAATAGTATTTTAATAGTTTTAACAGCAGATTAAGGATAGTATGACTGAGTTGACTCTCATTCAGATTTCACTTCATGGACCACTGCTAGAAATACCAAAACAGCCCCTGATGCAGAAGCTGCTGGACAACAGTCAACAGCAAAGAGATTACTGTCTTCATCCTTTATCCAGAAGACACAGACTGCAAGAGAAAAAACTAGAAGTGCACATGTACAGCTTCACATATCCTGTACACCTACTTAGTAATCAACCAGCTATCATGTACCACCTGCTTTACTGAAAACACCTGACCTGCCGCCACTTTGGTTGGGAGTTCAATTCACTGCAGGTCCAATACAGACTGCCAATCTACTAAACTCCAAAGTGTTAACAACTAGAATTAAATTTTTAAAAATTCTGTGCATTGGCTACATTAGAGCAGTACACATCAACTCACAAACCTTCTTATCTTTTCAATTTGGTGCTGCATCCAGAGAGTGCATCTGTCACACAAATAAAAGAATCTCCTGGTAAAGTTGGGGTATTTAAAGGAAATAAAAATTACTCATCAGACTGGCTGTACAAAAAAACATTTACCATAATCTGATAATAGAAGTTTTGTTAATCCTCACCACTGTGTTGAATTGCTTCCAGCTGCCTTCACTGCTCTTTCCATTTTGTGTTTCTGAGGACATTCTACGAGGTTTGACAAGAAAGCTGTTTCTCTCATATTCAAGTAAAATTTTCAGCATGCTACAAGTGTTACAAACCAGTAGCAGCACTGATTCTCAGTGTCTGTACAGGTAGCATTTCTTTCTTAAAAGGAAGGATTTAACTCCAAACTCCCTTAGTGTGGCAATGCTATCCTCTGTGCAAACTGAAAAACTATGAAGAATTTAAGGTATTAACAAACTTATCCTACTGCTAGCAAAAACATCACTAGGTCTTCTATTTTGCAGTTGTCCAGTTCTGGATAGAATTTTTACAGCTTACAGAAACTAAATCCCATCTGACTGTAAATGCTCAGACAAGAGATACTATGCTGAAGTTCTCCATGCAGTTAAGCACTAGTGATGCAATGAAGTGCAGTGCTCTGGAAAAAAGATGCACAGCAATATAAATTGAATTAAATTAATAAATGTTAAAATTCAAGAGGCAAAAAGAATCTCTTATTATTTGAAGTTCTGCAACTACTAGCTACAGATATCTGAAAGGACACATAGAGAAATTATTCAATAGAAGACTCAGGCCTTAATATGAAGAAATATATTTGCAAAAGAAGTTAAGTATCTTCTCTGGAACAGTATGGCAAGATGGTGAGTACAGGAAACAACAGGAAAAAACAAAAATCAGCTTCATCCTGCTCCATCCTGACTGGCATATGATGAGTTAGAGACAGTACTATAAAGGTATTTGTCAAAGTTATTTTAACCTAGACAGTAATCAGAAGGATACAATCATCAAGTGTTGAGGTGGAACTTTGAGATGTTGAGCCCTTACTACCCCTCTGCAATAGCAGTGAGTCTGCAAGCATTCATCATCACAGGAAAAAATTACATCTTCAAATTCCAGAATATTAATTCCAGCAAATATTTAAACATTCATATGCAGAAAACTCAGTTTTACTTTGTAAAACCGTATCAGTTACTTCAGAAGCAATATCTGCTGCAAGCATATATTCCTTCAAGGGCACATAGATGGCAACTTCACTGTAAACTCAAAAGTCAGTGGTAGTAACCTTGCAGGGTGTACCAATCAATGATATGAAATATACTCAGCTGCTAGCAGCAAGAAAATTTCAGTTCTTCTCATTAAAAGATCAAGTTTGAAGAGTCTGTGTATTTTTTTAAGTGACTAAATGCACTCTGAATCACTTACCTTTAAATTTGATGTCAAGACCACTAAATTCCAATTCAACTCCTTGAAGTGCTTCCCCTAGGGTTTCATGGTAATGGCTGATGCTTTTTTTTGATCCCACACAGAAAGGGAGAGAGAAGTATTTGTATGTTTCTTGGCGATTGTGGTAGGGTCCTACAGTGTTCATCCATAGAACAACTTCCTCTTTATCTTGGTACTGAAAGATAAAGTTATTGAGTTAGATGAGAAGCCCAGCAGAATAAAAATGTTCAAGAAGCTCTCATTCATATTAAATAGCACGGCAGGATTGCTCAATCACAGGAACAGTCACATTTAAAGACAGCTGAGCATTTCTGCCTTTTGCATGACAGGGATTCTAGGATAAAATTTCAGCCTGGTTTCACAGAAAAAGAAAGCCAAGTTGATCATACAGCTTCCTAGAGCCTATCAGTGAAGTATCAGATGAGGGGGATTTAAGAAAGATGTAGAAGATGCAGTGAGCAGAAGTAGAAAAAAGCAGAAGTCTTGAAAATAAGTAAGCTTTTACTAATTTTGTAAAAACACAGATCACTTAAAAGCAAAACTCTGCTTATCCCAACTGAAAGGAAGGAAACACCAAACTAATGCCTTGTTGAACACGATCTTAGCAGAGTAGTCATGCAATCTAACCACACTGACAGATATTCTGTATTTTCCTAAAATGCAGCTCCCTTTCTTTTTAGCAAGGGTATGAATTGCATTCAAAATTCCCAGAAGAGCACAATGCCTTACAGGAAGCACTAAAATTAAACTGCTGCATACCTACAGTAGCCAAGAGCTAAACTCAGACAGAAGAACTGTATTTGGATGCATTTCCAACATTCCCACAGTGAAAAAACAGAACAGCAAGAAGTCTGGTGGCTGCCATGAAATTCTCTCTGGGAACATTCACTCTTCACTTTCCACAGCTACTGTTAGCCAGGAAAATATATTCCTTGTCTAGGAGCCAGTAATTTTTTTAAAGCCCTTATTACTTCTGAACAATAAAAAAGTACTTAAAGTCATTAAACTATCAGTATTCAAAGACTAGACAAATTCAAGAAAATTAAATTATTGGAAATAATAATTTGCATTATATCTGTATGCATCTGGATGAGGTATCAAATTTGCTGATTACTACACAAAGTCTCTGACACAACACAACTTCTTCACCTACAATTTCAACAGAATAAGAGGGACAGGGATATAACTTCTAAGGCAGAAAAAACACCTGCTTATACTATATACACATGAAAGCAAATCATTATATAGGTCTTGAATTTTTTTAGGTACAAAAGTATCAAGTATTATTATAAGACCAAAACACAGACACTGAATACCTTGGAGAAGAAAGTAAAATGTTAATTAGTTGTAACTATTATACAGTGCACAGCTGAAATACTGAATACAGTTCTCTATCTTCCTTTTCACAAATGAACAAAGGATCTTCAACTCAATTTATTCTGAAAAACCACAGTCATACCAAGAGGTTAATTAAGAAATAATTAGGTACATGCAGAATAAAAAAAATTCTTCAGATGAACTGTTTAAAAGTTAAACTCAAGGATTTCAACAAACATGCTTTGGAAAATAATGTAATCCCTTTAAACTAACACACTATCTCAACTAAAGGCTCATCTTTTTTGTTTACAAAGATATGCAAAGGTCATTCCAGCCTCTTATGTGAGTGATTTCCAACAAGAAACTTAAAATATCTTATTAATTTCATTCTGAGCTGCAGCAGAGACCAAACACTTACCAGTTTCACAAACCTGTCCCTTTGCAGAGCACACACTTCAGAGCATTTCTGACAGGTAAAGAATGCCAAAGAAGCATCAAATAAAAAATAAACAGGAGAAAGTGAGAGAAAGTAGACATTCCTCCTCTCTGCCAGCAACCAGCAAGGTTATACCAGTGCAGCACAGATGTCCAAAGAAAGTTGGTAAGGAAAGCAAAATCCCAGTTCCAACCCCCTCAGCTGCAGAAGCAGACAGTGGAATCTGCACTTCGAATCCACCTCCAGCTCTTGCCAAGGGAGCACGGGACAAGCTGGTCCATATCTCTTCCTAGCCTGTTATTTCTATTATGTCTTCTGTTTCTTCCTCTAACAGCTGCAGAACATATTTCCAGCCCTTACTCAAAATGGTCTTAACTTGTTCAGAGCCCACTTTAGCACTACTTGTACCAAACAGCTTAAATGTGAGCTGACCTACGTCTCTGTTCAACCTTCAGTAATAGAATATGACAACATCCTTAGGTCTGTGAGTTCATCTTTGCCTGAATAAAGAAAACACTGACCACTGCTTTTCTTAGCGGCTTGTTTCTGACATGCTTCATACTGAGCTGGGACTTCCACGTTTTTGGAACTATACCAGAAATGACAGACGAGGCAGAAACCAACAGATTAAGAACACAATATGCAAAATCTTGCTATGTTTTTTGATCTACCAATGTAACTAAATAGTAATTACAACATCTGCAATAACAAATCTGGTTTTTGCTTGTCTCTTATCTGCATGGGGTTTACTTCTTCTTCAGGGCTTACAAGTTTTTCCCACAATGACTCCAAGATGCCATCAGCCTGCTCTAGAGAGAAAAGGGGCCACATCAAACAGATGCAAAGAATTCAGTCTGCATTTATTACTTCCTCCTTTCTCACAAGCACCCCAGAACAACACGAGATAGATCTTTTCAGGACTGCTACATCAACAAATACAACACCTCAGCCAGCCCAGGCTACACCTCACTCACGGCAGTCCTGAGGCACAGCCGTCTGCCGTCCATCAGGGGCTCCCGGTGGCCTCCTCAAATGAAGAGCACTGTAGCAAGCAAAACAACTTCAGCACCTTCAGCCTAAATCTGCGGGTGGTGGCCAGCAGAAACTGAAGGACATCATCTCTCTACATTTGCTGGGTTTTGCTCATTGTCAGTTACACAGAGGAGCTTCCACATTTAAATACATTTCTCTGACATATGTCATCCTTGCATTCTCAGCCTAGTGGCAGGGTAATTTAGTGGCAAGAACACAGTGCTATTGAAGAGTTCAAGTGTGGTGGTTTGATGGTGGGTTTTTTTGCCTAGTTTTGTTTCTTTTCTTTTCTGTTTCATTAGTGCCTTCATAATATCAAAACATCTACAACAAATAACAGCACCAACACAAAGGAAAACTTATTTAGGCAAGACAAAGCACTAGAGTATCTTGCAGGAGACTGTACTGTCACCTCTTGATGAAGACTGCTAGATTTTGAGAAGGCTTACGTATAACACACCTCTCAGCAAAAAGGCCACGCTATGGGAGAGAGAACATAAAGTAAGCCGAGATGAACGTAGTAAATGACAAGGCAAAGAAGGTCAACAAATAAGATGCTGCGATCTGTACTCTGGTGTATCTCAGCAAGCTCTTCTGGTTTTGGTTCATACGAAGGGATAATATACTGCATGTAGCTCAGAGACCCTAATTATATTCACAGACACAAGCATTTAACAACTTGGTCACAGTGCCACAACTCACTCACATAGTTCAGTACTTCCACATGTGAGAGAAGGTTACAAAACACAATTTTATTTATGTTTCACTTACTGTAATTTATTTTAAAATGTCTGTAAGCTTTGCATATTTTTCAGCTCTAAGCTTAATATCAGCTCAGTAATATCTGTAACCATATGGAATATATAATGATATATTTATAGATGCAGCCTGAAAAGTCTCAGCATTGACACAAATTACCTACCATATAGCTGTTAAGCTAAGAGAGACAAACTTTCAGAATCTTTTTTTCTGTAATTGCCAAGCAGGTGGTGGAGGACCAACGTGCACCTGAAGTGCAACTACATATCATCTAAGCCCTCATCGCAGCTGAGGACACCTGTTCCAAAGCAGCACAGTATGGTCACGCTGCCTGTTCAGAGCACTGGGCTGCAGGGATGTGCCTGTGCAAGCTAAAATCACATCCAACCCATCTACAGTTCTGCCTTGCTGCTGGTATTGATGGGTCCACTCTAGCTCCCTGCAGAACACGGAACGGGCAGCAAGCTTGTGCAGTCTGACCTGGAGTGGATCTCTCCCACGTAATACAACTAGTGAAAAACAGGGGTAGTACACCACTTTGAGGCTTAATACAAAGACAATTTCCATACAGCTATACTGTTTAGAAACTATTCAAGTATAGCAGTACTGACACTACCTTCAGCACAGCACATGCATCTTTCTTTCCTGCTACCCAACAGGGCATTCATGGTGTGGAAAGCAACTTCATGTTCTCTTTGCACAACTGCAGAAATTAGCATGCTAACCCTAAAAATATTTATTCTACAAAACAATTAAGGCTAGATTAAGTCAGTATACGAAAGGCTGCAGAAAAAAATATGAGACTGTCAGGTTGCTGGTATTCTTCTTTAATCAAGGAAAACACTTTGCAAAAAAATTATGGGAAACAAAAAAGGGATTACAACTGCCAAATCTCATGTGATGATTCAGCAAAATAAATTCAAATCAAGACAGGTTCTTTCAGAAAATACGCAATTTTACTCCTTTTCTCAAATAGAAGTCTAGAATTACGCTCCCCACAATGCATATCTTTCAGGGGGAAAAAAGGACCAACACTATTTGTTACTGACAAAGCAAGGAGGTAGAAGCAGGACAAGAAATACAGGAGGCAGCAAGCAAGACTCACCTGGCGAGTAGTATCCCAGGCTTGGAGTCCTCAGCATCTTACAGATATTCTACCTATCGAGCACTGTGTTAACATTCAATGTTTGCAGCTCACATCCACACCCTATTAACTGTGGATTTCAGCCTCGTGCTCTCCTTTGGCCAAAGCAGACTGTTTCTAGTAACACTGCTTTATTTCTCTCTGAATTTTAGGCCTCACCAAGATGTGTCTAGAACTGTACCAGTGGCACAGGTTGAACTACTGAACATGCAGCCCTTTTACTGTTACACTTCCGAGATGCACGAGATTGCTCAGACACACCACGTTCTGCTTCTCTGACATTTATTTCACCTCTTCAAAATGGAAACACCACTTCAAACAGGAATCAGGCTGCTCACCTGTGCACAACTTCACATGCAAATAAGTATTTTACATGAACTGAAATGTTTTCCACAGTGTTTCTTTAACTTTCAGATACTACACCAAGTTCCTAATTTTATACACTAATTTAAATAAGCTTTACATGCTCGAGATGTTAAGGTACTTCACTGTGGTATAAGTCAAGCAAAAATGCTTTTCTCAACCATATTAAATTAGGAATTTTGCTACACAACATAGGCTGGGTTTTGTTTATTTTTCAGTGTTCTTCATGTATTTCTATTCTTACAGAGCACAGACAATTAAACTGAAGCAACATTAAAATTAAAATGCTACCTACTCTCTAGACCATTCTCCTGCAACAAAAACCACAGGATATTTCAGAATGTTTTATGGTTTGTCTATTTCATCATCAATTCCAACAAGTCTAGCAACAGAAGATGTGAAAGCAAAGGCCAGGCAGGAGCCCCCCAGCCCTGTTTCTGCAGGATCAATATACATTTTGATAAGGTCACCAGCACCCCATTGATACTATTGCTTAGACAAATAAAAAGACGACTGTCAGAAAATATTGCAATTATTATAATATAGGCAATGAGCAAGTACATGACATGCTCTGAAGCACAAAAATAAGTTAAAGAATCACCAGAAAAGTTTTCAGTTAGTTTCTGATAAACTGTTCTGTTGTGGTCTGAAGTTATGCTGCTGTGCTGTCTTTAGACAATGGAGGTTTTAAATGACGTGTCAAAAATTTCACTTACTATCCATTTTAAATACCCACGTCTTTATCTTATAATTTTATTCATACTATTCTTCCTCCAAAGAAAAGCAAATGTGATTTTTAAAGACTAAGTCAAATTTAAGAAAAAGGATATAGCTGTTGACTCAATGACACTATCCATACCTAGCATCTCCAGAAACAATAGCACAGACCTAGAGCTTCATGCAGAGTCCTCTCACAATTACCTTTCATAGTATGTGCTTAGAGGTCCACAGTTATAAAATAAAGGACACATGTAATACATGTTATAGCACACACTGCATACTATTCCATGTTACAGCAGCATTAAAAGCTTGAGGCAGCACTTCTGTACGTCCAACGTGCTGAGCACTGACAACACCCTGCACAGCTGTGCCAGGATGCACCAGCACACCTTGCCCCAGGGAGCTGCACCCTGAGGAAATGGAAGGGTAAGGACGTGTACTCCTACCAACAGGTCTCGAGTCTTAAAGCCAGTGAAAATTTAGTTTGAGATTACCAAATCCTAAATTTCCCTTCCACTTCTCCAAAAGTGAGCGGAGCCTTCAAAACGTAGTAAAGCAAAGTGATCATTAGAAAATTAATCTTCCAATTGCAATATTTAAAACCAAAATTCATTAAAATGCAGTATTTAAGAAGTATTTCCTTCAGGTTATCTTAAAGTCAGTATACTACTACAAAACTCTGGTCACGTTTCATTCATGCTATTAATGCTTCCACTCCGATCTCCCACACAAGATTAAAATATCAAAATATCTAAGCAAGGAGACAGCCTTCCAAAAAAAGGTAGTTGTCTTTCTACACCAACTATTCCTAACCTATCACATAACCTCTCAGTTTATAAACTGGACACTATGTGAACAAGAATACTAAACCAAAATAGACTTATAATTCCTCAGAGTTGAGTAGTTAAGATGAAAAAACCTGACAAGCCTTCAAAAGGAATTTGTGTTTTCCGTGGATAATTGTTTAAGTAATCATTCAGAAGACTTAAAAAATATCAGAAATCACTTTTGAAGGGAGAGCTCAAATCCAAATAAATTCAGTGACAGCTTTATTTTCCCTAAAGATTACCAATATTAATTTAATAATGAATAATTCCTCAAGTCAATCAGCCCTTAAAATAAGCACAGTGTTATGCTGAAAACCATCTCACCTCAGCAGAAGCCTCACTCCAAAGCATAAGTTCAGCAACAAAACTGGAACCCAAACTAGTTCAAAGAATATCTGTTTCTTGAAAGTACTGACTGTTAGATTAACTTTTCTGTCATTAACTGCAGCACCAATAAATCCCTCTCCCTTTCAAAAAATAAACACAATCCTAATCAGTTTTAAAGTCCTCAAAAATGCATGGAATGAGGCAACTAATTACCTACCACTTACACAAAAACTACTTATCAATACTACTTATCTGTTTTATTAAGAACACTTGGTAAGGTTTACTACACCTCACCTTGAGAAAACTATGCTAAGAAACTCAGGAAGTGTTTACCAGCCAGGCTGCTCAAGAGCAAAAAAAGTCCTGACAGTCAGACAGACCCAGTGTGTTTAATCATAGCCACATTGTAATCCACTCCACTTGCAGAAAACAGAGATGGTTTTCGGGAGTCTCGCTCCAAAATCACATCTCAGCTTATCACACAAACTTCCACTTTCTCACACTGAAAGCCACGGGAAATAAAATCGGAAACTGACGAAGCACTAGTATTTTTTCCCAGAACTTCTTTTTGGGTGATACTGCGAGCACTTCAGAAAAACTATTCTCACGCCAGTGCGTGAGCGCTCAAATCAATAGTGTTTTATACACCCGCTTTTCCTGCGGGCCCGTGACAGTGTCCCCGTCCTGCTCTCGCTCCCCAGCCCATTCCCACGCTATCCCTGCCTCTTCCCGAGGGGAGCTGTCACCCCCATCCCGCGGGCCTGTCAGAACCGCGCTCCGGCTCGGACTTGCGCTCCGAAGCAAGAGCAAACATCCTCCCGAGCGGAGGGCAGAGCAAACAGCGCTCTCCAAACAAAGCACGCCTACCTGCTGGGGCGTTTATCTGCTCCAGGAAAAGGAGGGACACCCCGCCCGGCCGCACAAGGATGTGCAA